>CM055275.1:42453226-42731020 GCA_029237695.1 Conchocele bisecta
GACTGCGTAAACGAGGTTGTGCTGTCGTGCTCTATATAACCGTGAAGGATACATAGATATTATGTAATAATATTGGTACAGTAAATACATCTGGGCTGTAATTTTGTGTGCATATGTAGGGGAAATAGGCCATGTACTATGTGATGAGATCGATATACATGTGTATAGTGGTGTTTTATTGGTTTGTGCAATAAATTGTAAACCATACATCTAACTGATGATATTCCATCCCGATGATTTGTGACAAATGGTGGCAGCGGTGGGATAGTATAGTCATCGGGATATAAAATTTACAAATGATATTGGACTTTATGTGCGAGTGGATTGTAGCAGTGACGTGGACTTACATGTAGCAGTGACGTGGGCCTCCAGTGACTATATTACAATAACATATCATATGTGAATGACAATTAGATAAAAACAATGTGAATTTGTCGTGATAACAATATGAAAATAGTATAGTGATCACAATGACATATATCTGTGTGACTGTAGGTTTTTTATTTATTTACAACGTAAATGTTGTCTGCGCCTATGCGTGTAATTAGTTGGTACTCTCTAAATATATAGTGATCACATTGATGTCCAGTTCTGTCAATTATCATGTAGTAATCACTTGAACCCAATTACTTTTGAAGTCATGGATTTTGCAAAGTTAGTTGAAGTAGGGAAGGAATTGGGGTTAGAAAATAAAGAACTTCTCGAGTTTGTGGAGAGAGAGCAAGAAAAGGAGAGAGACCGAGTAGAACGTGACAATGAGAACGAGAGAGAGAGAGTGGAACGTGACAATGAGTATGAGAACGAAATATTAGAACGTGAAAAGAGGCGGGAAAAGGACCAACGAGATAGGGATGAAAGAGCACTCGAACGAGAAGCTAAGGTCAGTTGATGGAAAAACAAATAGAACTGGAGATGGTGAAAAAAGAACGCTATAATAAGGAATCTGTGGAACCATTTAAAGTTACAGGTCCGAAATTACCCCCATTCGAAGAGCAGAAAGATGACATGGACGCGTATTTACACAGGTTTGAAAGGTATGCAAAGACATGTAAATGGCCGCAGAAAGATTGGGCAATGAATGTAATTGCCTTGCTAAAAGGCCAGGCTCTTGATGTGTACTCTCGATTGTCACCTGCAGATGCAGATTACTTTGAAAAGGTAGGAGATGCCTTATTGAAGCGGTTTCAGCTGACTCAGGAGGGCTTTAGACAGAAGTTTCGAGGTTGTAGTCCAGACAAAGGTGAGACGGGTCCTCAATTTGCAGCAAGATTAGCAAATTTATTTAGTCAGATGGATAGAGCTGTCCGCCACAGAGAAAACATATGACGGACTCGTAGACTTATTATTGCAAGAGCAATTTGTTAATGCATGCCCAAAGCAATTATCCTTGTTTTTGAAAGAACGGAAACCCACTTGTGTAGAAATGATGTCAGAGCTAGCTGGGCAATTCTTGGAAGCTCACGGAGGTCAGTTCTGGGGGTTGGAACCCATGATTGTTGGTAAGAAATTGATGGGCACAGACAAACGTTTCTCAGACTCAGATACAGGTAGCTTATCAAATAGTAAACCACCACCAAGAACATTTATTAACTCCAACCCAGTTGACAGGAAAACAACACAACCATTTGGAGCCACTACATGTAAGTGTTATTATTGTCAGAAGCCGGGTCATAGCATTAAAGAATGTTTCAGAAGACAGCATGATATGAAATTTCAGGGAAGCAAAGGTATTGCAGGTATGATGAGAGTAGTCGAACCAGATGAACCCGATATATCCAAGTATAGTACCTGTAATGCTGTGGTGGTACAGGTGCTAAAACTTCACTGGATAAGGTACAATCGGTGAATGCTTGTATTACACAGGAGGACAGACAATACGACTGTTGTACTAGAGACAATAAGGTTAGATTGAAATGTGGACATGAACTGCCATTGATAAGTGCACTGTGTATGAATAGGACAATTGATAGTACCATGCCAACTGTGGAAGGTAGGTTGAATGGGAAGTGTATTAGCGTACTAAGGGATACAGGTTGCAGCGGAGTAGTTGTAAGGAGGGATTTGGAGGAAAAAGGTCAAATATCAGGTAAGATAAAGCGCTGTATTCTTATAGATGGTACAGTCAGAGACACACCAGTGGCTTATCTATATGTTGAAACGCCGTTCTACACAGGTGATATTGAAGTAATGTGTATGACTGATCCAGTATCTGACTTAGTTTTTGGTAATATCAGGGGTGCTAGAGAACCAAATGATCCAGATATGTCGGTTATAAATACAATAGGCAGATGTTACCCTTTAATAGAACCAGATACTGGCATTGAACAAAGTTGTCAGGTAAGTGAGACAGACATAGGATTAGGTCAGGCAGTACAAACAAGAGGTCAGAAAATAAAGGAAAATGAAGGGGTTCGCAAGCTGAATTTGCTCAACTTAGTTGACATAGACAAAAGTGAGTTTAAAGTGGAGCGACAAAATGATAAGACTCTAAAACGGACCAGGGACAAGGCTGAAAATGCTGCAATGAAGGAACCCAAGAAGTGGTTCGAGATCATAAATGGACTGATATATAGGAACTACGAAGACAGCAGAGTTAAACACGGTAGGACACATAAACAGTTTAGGAAATTACCGTTTGGCTTGATAATAATGGCCATTTTACTACTTGTCCATTTGAAATTTTCGGAAGTGAGAAAACCGTACCAGTATGTGTTACAGCTACGAGAACAGCTAGACAAGGAGTGCGATTCATTGGACGGAAACCAGTTGGGACAAGGGCTACTTGAAGAGGCAAGTGCTGATGTGATAGACAATGATAGTGACCATGTAAGTGAAGATGAGGTTCATGAAACAGAAAGTGACCTGACCCACATAAGAACACCGGAAGCAAAGGAAACTATAGACAATGTCACGATTAGTTAGGATTTGAGTGATGTCAGCTGAAACTAAAAAAATTAATGAGTATTCATTTTTTTCAGGAGAAAAGGTGGATGTCACGATAATGTAGATTTTATCAGGTATTGAAGAAATAATCCCTCCAGCAGATACCTGTATGCAGGTATTATAATCAGTGAAGGCTTGGGGTATAATCAGTTATGGTCAGAGGTGTGAAAGTTCTGAACAATGGGTGACTGGTGTATAATGTAACACTGAGTTGGAGTGGGTGAGTATATTCTGGGCAGTTTGTTGATAGCAATGGTCAGAGACACAAGTGCTATGTGGGACTTTATTATATTGGAATTATTGCTTGCTGCCTGCTCAGAAGTATCTTCTCTGCGGCCGTTGGGAAGAGAGTGTGTACTTGGGGTGACGTGCGTATGCAAGACATGGGCTGGCTGATGATGACCGTGGTTTAGTGCAGTGCCGAGTTGTGAATTGAGAGATTCTTTACTGTTGCTTGGCAACCAGATACAGTGCCGATTTATGACTATACCAATTCTGTGATCGTATCCATTAACTACTTAATGTACGGATGGTTTGGAGCTTAGTGCATATCAGCTGTGTGCATTTCATTGCTTAGTGATTAACGTCTTAGTGACAGTGAATTTTGTGTATATATATTCCAGTCAATGTATGGACTTGGAATAAATGGTCTTAGTGCCGGGAAAAGCTTTGTGCTAGTGGCTGAGTGCGTAAACGAGGTTGTGCTGTCGTGCTCTATATAACCGTGAAGGATACATAGACATTATGTAATAATATTGGTACAGTAAATACATCTGGGCTGTAATTTTGTGTGCATATGTAGGGGAAATAGGCAATGTACTATGTGATGAGATCGATATACATGTGCATAGTGGTGTTTATTGGTTTGTGCAATAAATTGTAAACCATACATCTAACTGATGATATTCCATCCCGATGATTTATGACAGTCGTTTTGTCGCAATTCATGCAACAGCGACGTTGCCGGTCAATAGCGTGACGTTATTGACAACGACAATGAACGTCATGTAATCTAATGATGTCAAACAAACATTAGCGAATCAACAACGTCGCGCGACGTCACGTGGGGCTAATGTACTGTACTGGTATATGAACGCAATACATTGAATGGGCGTTTCCATTATGAATTCAAGGACAGTGTAAATATTACTACATGTATCAGCAACTATGTATTTACCTGTGAAAACACATTGTGAAATATCTTTGTTTCATTTGTGAAATAGTCATGCTATAGCACATTAATTTTACAAATAACTTTCTATTTATAGACACTAGTATATTTATTTTAAATTAAATATTTACACTGTCCCCACATTGTATATTCATAATGGAAACGCCCATTCAACGTATTGCGTTTATATCCCTGTACATTACATTAGCCCCACATGACGTCGCGCGACGTTGTTGATTCGTTAAAGTTTGTTTGGCATTATTAAAATACACGATGTTTATCGTAGTTGTGAATAACGTAACGCTACAGTAAACGCAACAGCCCATGTCTGTATTTCTTAACTAAATTAGTAACAATCGATTACAAAACACGTGTATGATAATAAATACTGTTTCAGTATTATACAATCCTTTGTTATCAATTTTCCCAGTGTTTTCTCCATGCGGCTTTTAGGTACAGTTTTATTCAGAAATGCCCTTAACATCGGACAAGTGTTGTACATAATATTGTAATGTATTTTTGCTCAAGCGGTCGTCCTTCATGAATATGCATGATGAAAGATGAAAGTGCGACACTGAAGCGACATCTGGTAGACAGGAAATATAATTCATCCCGTCAACACAGTACGTACGTGCCGTGAAACACGGGTGCCGTGAAACATTTTTGATATCCCGTCAATACGACCTACTCACTGCGTATTAATGTGTGCGTTTGCTGGGGTTATTTATTTGCATTTTAAAGCCATTTGTATGTGTTGACGAGATAAATACAATAGTAGGTTAGTGTCGTGAATGGGAACAAATATCTGGCGCGGCACGGAAACGGGATGTGCTCGGCAGAGCCTCGCCCATCCCGTTTCCTGAGCCTTGCCAGATATTGTTTCCCAATCACGGCACTAACCTACTATTCTATATTTTAAAACAGCCCTAGCAATGACATCAGGGGTAAGGTCACACAATCATGCTAATGCTTGTCTATGACATTTGCATGTCATAAAAGGCCAGGATGACACTTGATATTATGATTTATTACCACATCATGCACGTGGTGACACAATATTTTAGTATGGTGTTCGGCCATTTCCCTGTATATTAACCAACATATAAACTGTTATAGATATTGTAGCGTGTCGGCGGTCAACGGTGATGCGAACACTACACTGGTTGCACATATCAAAGAAGTAGTAGTATATATTGTAGTTACTCTGCTACCAGCAACGCTTGACCGCAGATAGGCTCAATATCGCCTCGTATGGTATGACAAATGACAGAGACAGATGTACACGATAAATGATTTATATAGTAACCAATGTGAATGTTGATATACAGGAAACAATCGAATAAAGTCAGTATTCGCTTGACAAGCCTTCTGTTGGTAACGGCCTCGGATGTAAATGACGTCCCGGATAAGGGTCTCCGTTTGCTGGTCAAATAGATGGGCACACGTATGCCTGGGATGACCCCGTCTGTTGATTAAATAGTCCAAACGTCTGGTCATTCAACGGTGGGCGTGTCACAAAGTATCCCCCATCAATGTACGTCGATTTGTTGATGGGTTCAGAAACAAAGGCTGGTATCTTCCAGTGTATGGGACCTGCCGACGGTCTGTTAAGCTACCGGGTTCCACGATCTTCTGGTAAATATTAGCGGTCGAGATCCACTATGTTCTTCTAGATATTCGCGGTGAAAACGCCACAAACCGGGTTACGTATCCCAGCTTGAGTAACGAAAGTATGACGCGCGTTAACGATGGTGATATGGGAATTACAGGTGACCGGAAGATTTCCCAAACGTTTACAGCCCAAATACGTGGTTATAGGAGCAACGTTGTGAGTACATTCTGGTTAATACAGCAAAACAATATTCCATGGGTCAATGGTACGTGTAGATCCGGTGATAGCTGTGCACGGATAAATGGGACTACTAGCTTGCAGTGTATCTTGATAGTACTAAACATATATCATGTTGGCAAAACGAGCATGTATTCATCAGTATGCATATCCCTGTACCACTTCAGAGTATTATAGACATGGATGGAGTAGGACAAGGTGGTGACCTAAGTGAGGATCTGTGTTTGAGGATCCCAGGTGAGGATTTCTGGTGAGGAACTGTGTTTGAGGATCCCAGGTGAGGATCTGTGTTTGAGGATCCCAGGTGAGGATCCATAGTGAGGAACTGTATTTGACGATCTCCGGTGAGGATATATAGTGAGGATCCCAGGTGAGGATCCCTTGTGAGGAACTGTATTTGATGATCTCTGGTGAGGATCCCAGGTGAGGATCCCTAGTGAGGAACTGTATTTGAGGATCTCCGGTGAGGATCTATAGTGAGGATCTGTGTTTGAGGATCCCAGGTAAGGATCCCTAGTGAGGAACTATGTTTCAGGTGCTGTGCTGCCGCAAATCTCGTGCTTTCCACAAACACTGGTTGTGTGTAGAGGCGTGAATCGACGAATCTAGCCCTGGTCACAAGATGGTTACTCCGCAAATGCTATAAACGTAGGGGAGGCCAGGTTAGTTGCGACAATGCAGTTGATAGAATTCTGTCCTGGTTGTGAACATTCTCACAAAGTCTATATTTTCATAAACCTAGCAGTTGGACGGACGAATGCATCCACAATAAAGCTGTAATTACTCACGATATGGTCATTGGGCGAGTGTTACCTTTCGAATCAGTGAATTCAGAATATTAGAACAAATGCGAAGTCTCCGAGACGATGTGATCACTTCGACTATTGGAACACGACTGCTCGATGCGCGTTCAAACCTCACGCGCCTGCAAATGACGTATTTCCCATAATGCCCTGATGACGTCACTCACAATCCAAGATGGTGGACAAGAGAGAAACATAATTTGCTGTCAAATTGTAGAAACGAATATTATCCAATATTGGCTTCGGAAGACGTTGTCAAGTTCCGACGCAAAATCAAACTGCGCATTGGCGCTGTATATGCCACACAATATAAGGCTAGATTAATGAATCCATCGTAAATATCCAGTAGATACGTTTTGAATCTCCCAGACTCCGTATCGATACTTCTTAGTGGATATAAATAGACGAAACTTCACCACACGTCCCGCACGTATTCGAGGTGGGTGGGGTAACGTCATAAAATGTTGAAACTGTATGAAGGCACCAAGGCCCATGTGGGACATCCCGACTTCTGTGGCGGGCTACTGAGCCACCCTAAATAGGTATAGTAGTCGCTAGCCCACCAGCACCCGCGGTTACATGGAAGTGGGTGGGGTAGCAACACAAATTGTGGTATCATCACATCATCTGACACCACAATGGAGCCAGAAGAAATAGGTAGATGGACGGGCAGATTGAAGTAACTCGTAGTAGCATACATGAATTCATTCTTCATTATCGGTATGCAACCAGTAAAATAAAAGAAACACAATAACTTCACTAATGAAACTGTCTCTCGACTCGTCACAATATATCATGAATTACTAACTGCTAACTAATTAATAATATTAATGAATTTGTCATTTTTGTTTATACTCGTCAGGAATAATATGTCATATGCATTTGTGTGCATATTAGAGAAATATGTCTGCCGCATATCGGATAGATTTGCCAAAAAAGCGGGCAATATATGAACTAGTTACTTCAAGTAAGCGATGAACAGGCTATACATATTTATAAATATATATCTAGCGATACTACATTCGATATAAATTTATATAAAACCAAGTTCATACTATTTGCAAACATAGTACTCTATATTGCTTACCGTATGACATTTCAAAGTTCATATTACAACTGAAAATTCATATCAAAGGAAGTGATGGAGTACATGTACATCCACATTGCCCCGACGCCGAATTCTGTTTGTCGCCGTGACATATTCTTATTCATGAATATGTTACAGGATAATGTAACATCACAACTTGATTAAGTATGTGAACACGTTTCCTGATAGAAACAGAACATTAAGAAATGTACGCCACATTATTGTGTGCTAAAGACGAACGGTTTACCATGCATGGATATTCCTATATCAGGAAAGATGACGGACGGACAGACTGATGTCAGTAGTATTTATAATGTCACAATTACCTACCGACAAAGCTATATGTTGGTATACAATCAGTAAGAATGTTATAGAACTCCATCAGCCGCGCCTTGTAATCAGATTGAGATAAAGTGGGTGGGTTAATTGACATGTTTTCTTTGGGTTGGCGTACATTTTGACTATTTGTATACCCCCGCAACGAGTTGTGGGGCTATACTGGAGTCAGGTTGTCCGTCCGTCCATCCATCCATGCGAGCGTGCGTCCGTAAACTTAACATCAGATAAATATTGTTATAACTTCTATTTCCTTCATCTAAAATGCTTAATATTTCACACATGTATTCCTGTAAGGCTCTACGGTACTACCATGCTGTGCCAAATCCACGACCGTCCAACCCCCGCTGATCCCAAGGTCAAGGTCAAATACTTACTCGTCTCTTTACAAAACTTAATATCAGAGAAATAAGTTATAACTTCTATTTCCTTCATCTAAAATGCATAATATTTCACACATGTATTCCTGTAAGGCTCAAAGGTACTACCATGCTGTGCCAAATCCACGACCGTCCAACCCCACTGTGATCACAAGGTCAAGGTCAAATACTTAGTCTCTTTCAAAACTTAACATCAGAGAAATATGTTATAACTTCTATGTCCTTCATCTAAAATGCTTAATATTTCACACATGCATTCATGTAAGGCTCTACTACCATGCTGTGCCAAGTCATCCACGACCATCCAACCCCCGCTGATCCCAATGTCAAGGTCAAATACTTACTAGTCTCTTTACAAAACTATTTCAGAGAAAATATGTTATAACTTCTATTTCCTTCCATCTAAAATGCTTAATATTTCACACATGCATTCCTGTAAGGCTCTACTACCATGCTCTGCCAAGTTATCCACGACCAGCCAACCCCCGCTGATCCCAATGTCAAGGTCAAATACTTACTAGTCTCTTTACAAAATTATTTCAGAGAAATATGTTATAACTTCTATTTCCTTCCATCTAAAATGCTTAATATTTCACACATGCATTCCTGTAAGGCTCTACTACCATGCTCTGCCAAGTTATCCACGACCAGCCAACCCCCGCTGATCCCAATGTCAAGGTCAAGTACTTACTAGTCTCTTTACAAAACTTAATATCAGAGAAATAAGTTATCACTTCTATTTCCTTCATCTAAAATGCATAATATTTCACACATGTATTCCTGTAAGGCTCAAAGGTACTACCATGCTGTGCCAAATCCACGACCGTCCAACCCCACTGTGATCACAAGGTCAAGGTCAAATACTTAGTCTCTTTCAAAACTTAACATCAGAGAAATATGTTATAACTTCTATGTCCTTCATCTAAAATGCTTAATATTTCACACATGCATTCATGTAAGGCTCTACTACCATGCTGTGCCAAGTCATCCACGACCATCCAACCCCCGCTGATCCCAATGTCAAGGTCAAATACTTACTAGTCTCTTTACAAAACTATTTCAGAGAAATATGTTATAACTTCTATTTCCTTCCATCTAAAATGCTTAATATTTCACACATGCATTCCTGTAAGGCTCTACTACCATGCTCTGCCAAGTTATCCACGACCAGCCAACCCCCGCTGATCCCAATGTCAAGGTCAAATACTTACTAGTCTCTTTACAAAACTTAATATCAGAGAAATAAGTTATCACTTCTATTTCCTTCATCTAAAATGCATAATATTTCACACATGTATTCCTGTAAGGCTCTAAGGTACTACCATGCTGTGCCAAATCCACGACCGTCCAACCCCACTGTGATCCCAAGGTCAAGGTCAAATACTTAGTTTCTTTCAAAACTTAACATCAGAGAAATATGTTATAACTTCTATGTCCTTCATTGACAATTCGTATTATTTCACTTGTGCATAGGTTGTACTATCATGCTGTGACAAATCTACAACCGTCCAACCCCCGCTGATCCAAAAGTCAAGGTTACAACATTATTATATATATATATACTTAGTCTCTTTACAAAACTTATCATCAGATAAATATGTTATAACTTCTATTTTTTTCATTGAACGTTCTTAATATTTCACACATGCATTCCTGTAAGGCTCTACTACCATGCTGTGCCAAGTAATCCACGACCATCCAACCCCCGCCCCCGCTGATCCCAATGTCAAGGTCAAATACTTAGTCTCTTTACAAAACTTAACATCAGAGAAATAAGTTATAACTTCTATTTCCTTCATTGAAATTTCTTATTATTTCACTTGTGCATTCCTCTAAGGTTGTACTATCATATTGTGACAAATCTACAACCGTCCAACCCCCGCTGATCCCAAGGTCAAGGTTACATATATATATATATATTTAGTCTCTTTACAAAACTTATCATCAGATAAATATGTTATAACTTATATTGTTTTCAATGAACATTCTTAATATTTCATGCATAAATTCCTCTTAGGCTCTACTATCATGATGTGACAAATTCCCGCTGATCTCGAGGTCAAGGTCACATACTTAGTCTCTTCACAAAACTTAACATTAGAGACATCGGTTATAACTTATATTTCCTTGCTCGGATCTGCTTCACATTTCACACACGAATTGCTCCAATGGACCTCTACCACACTGTGACAAATTCACGTTCATGCCGCTCCCACTAAGCCCAAGGTCACAAGCCCACACACTTCGAAATATTTACATATTTAAGGGGTACCTGGGCCCACGCGGCGGTATTCCGTAAGCCTCGCTTACTGACCAATGTAGTTTATACAACTTTTAATTCAATTATTTGTAAATGATCTGCAGTATGTTCGGGCTAAATATATTTAGTATGTTACATACATAATATCTACTTTATATACTATTATAAGTCTTTATTCCGGAAACCGAAAGAATGTATTCATGATTTTCTGAAATACCTATCACATATACCTCTGCATGTAGCTTGCGCATTGATGTTGCGTGTATTTTATCTATAACTATTTGCCATGGTATTTCAGACACTTTCATACCGAAACAAGCCAAATAAATTTATAATAGTGATAGCTACAGCCATGTATGTGTAGTTTCTAAGTCTGCGAAAATTGCCAAGTGACCTGCAATACAAAATAGGTCACAGAACGGCAAACAATCAAAATTTCGAGTGTTATCCGGGCTTATTGTGACATGTTGAGGTCACATACACGGATTAGCCAGGATGACATCCATTTACACGACCTTACCCCTGGTGTCATTTTTCAGCTTTTATTATCGTTTCTTGTTTATGGTGTTTCTGTTGCAATTTCAAAATAATGATTATATAATTTCTCCAAATATGTCGGCCACGTCCTTTCAATGCACCGAGCTTCTGGCGACATCGTTTATGTGGTTGTGCGTGGAGAATTGGACCCGATAGTCGAGAGAGACATTGCTTCCGAGGGGGGATAAACAGAGAATAGTAGGTTAGTGCCGTGAATGGGAAAACAATATCTGGCAAGGCATAGGAAACGGGATGGGCGAGGCTCTGAGGTGTACATCCCGCTTCTGTGTCTCTGTACTTTGACCCAAACTTCTATGATGGTGACTAACAATAATCGTTTTTGCGAAGAATCGATTTCAAAAGAGACATATGTCTGTGCCGAACTCCAGGGACCACCAAATGCGGCTCACGAAGATGCATTTGCTGCGTCTTATTTCATCAAAATCTATTGCATATTAAGGAAAATATGAAATAATACTTACTTTGGGCGAGCTTTCAACGCTTTCAGCCATTGTTGTTGCTGTTGTAACCACGTGATCATGCACCTTGTTCCATGTGCCCGAGAAATATTATATTTTAACTATAAGCAAACTAAATATGTCTATACAGTGGAACCTCTCTAAACCGGAAAGCAATAAACATATGTCGTTTTATTTTTACTGGGTTTCTTGGGCATTTATCTCAGGTGACATTGTCTGTTCATGATCGCATGGCACACAACAATGGCTCATAATTATTAAATGGCTGATTTACAGTGAAACCACTCTAAACCGGATACCCAGGGGACCTCCAAGGATGTCTGGTTTAGAGAGGTTTCACTGTTTTATAGCCTGGCATGTGGGATTCTAGCGTCCATTGCAGTGTGCTTCTGGTGACAGCTTTCATGTGTGAGCGGAGAAACGGACCCGAGGCAATAGCCCACGGATATATTGTCAGCTCAAATGACTGTCTGTTCCACGTTTTGCTGCCGATGAACATTTGGCCATTAAACACATTAAGTTCTTTCGCGATACCGTTTGTGCGATCATTCTTTCGCGGTCCAGTTTGTGCTGTCATTCTTTCGCGATACAGTTTGTGCTGTTATTCTTTCGCTATTTGCGGTAAAAACTTAGCGTTACGCGTATATATACAACTACAGTAGCTCTCTTCTGCTCCTTACCTATTTGTATATACTAATATTGTATACATATCTTAATCGTATAGTATTGGTTTATTTAATGAGCATATCGTATGATCATATAATATTGGTATGTTTGTACCGTATCATCGTATAGTACAGTTTGTTTACGTTATACAAACGTACTATACGAATATTGTACAAACATACGATATCCGTTTGTATATACGATATATCCGTACGGATATGGTATGAATATACAGTGGGGTCATCGTGCGGTTAAAATATATGGATGCACCGGTTCATTTCGCATGTAAACATCCGGTTTTCATTTCGATCATCTGCCACAATTTTAAGTTTTTCAAAATGAATACATTTTCAGTTTTACGATACAGAAACAATTTAAAACTGAGGATTGTGAAGTACGGTATCACAGTGCATATAAATGTGTGTCCAATACAGTAATTCATCAGTAATTCATCATTGTAAAAGTTCCGGTCTATATCCCACAGTGGGAACAATGTGTATCACCACCAACACCAGTTTTTGTCTATGACTACACTACACCCGCCCCCCCCCCCCCCTCAAGTGCTAAACTAGTCCTGGTGCGATGGCCGACTGATCAAGTGCTATAATAGTCTTGGTGCGATGGCCGACTGATCAAGTTCTAAAATAGTCGTGGTGCGATGGCCGACTGATCAAGTTCTAACCTAGTCATGGTGCGATGGCCGACTGATCGAGTGCTATACTAGTCCCGGTGCGATGGCCGACTGATCAAGGGCTAAACTAGTCTCGGTGCGATGGCCGACTGATCAAGGGCTAAACTATTCCTTGTGCGATGGTCGACTGATCAAGTTCTAAACTATTCCTGGTGCGATGGCCGACTGATCAAGTTCTAAACTAGTCCTGGTGCGATGGCCGACTGCTCGAGTGCTATACTGGTCCTGGTGCGATGGCCGGCTAATCAAGGGCTAAACTAGTCCCTGTGCGATGGCCGACTGATCAAGGGCTAAACTATTCCTGGTGCGATGGCGACTGATCAAGTTCTAAACTAGTCCTGGTGCGATGGCCGACTGATCGAGTGTTATACTAGTCCTGGTGCGATGGCCGCCTGATCAAGGGCTAAGCTGATCCCGGTGCGATGGCCGACTGATCAAGTGCTAAATTAATCCTGGTGTGATGGCCGACTGATCAAGTACTAAACTAGTCCTGGTGTGATGGCCGACTGATCAAGTACTAAACTAGTCCTGGTGTGATGGCCGACTGATCAAGTGCTATACTGGGCATGGTAAGATGGCCAACTGATCAAGTGCTATAATGGGCATGGTGCAATGGGCGACTAATCAAGCGCTATGCTAGTTATGGTGCGATGGCATACTGATCAAGTACTCTACTAGTCCTGGTGCGATTTTTAGTTTAAACATATTTTATTGCTCTTTTTTCTTTTTACAATTTACAATAATTGTACAATAAAGAAATTTCTGGTAAAGAGAGCAAACTGGTTGGGCTACAAGTTTTTACAACGTTAGCTACAGCCCTTCCCAAATGCTTATTACAAGTATTAAACATGTGGTATAATGGCGGTGAAATATACGGTATAATGTAATGATATATAGAACAAAGAACATGTACGAAAAATGAACGAAAAGAAGAAAAACAACAAAACTAGCATGCACATATATTCGTGTTGCACTCTCCGGTGAATTCAGACCGCTTGACATCCAAAAATCTGGCCACTATGTAAGTTGATTATTTTCCCTATAAAACAGGAACATGTTAGTGAGTCTACTCATTATTAAAATTATTAAAACGACGAATGAGTTTCATGTAGCGCTGAACTTCTTTGAAAATGGTAGCATTAGATTAATTTTCTTTTGATTCGTCTCCAAACAGTATAGTATCTATTGACAAGGGGTTGTGTTGACGGGTTGCGGTAAACATTTGCTGGCGTTGTTGGATGAATGATGTGCATTTGAAAAAGTAGTGCTCGGCATTTTCAACGTCTTGTGTGCAGTGACATACATTGTAATGGGGATTCTCGTAGATGATTTATAAATAGATCTGAATTTAAATTGCTACATTGATTTCTTATGCGGGCGTGATAAACTGATTGTGTTCTTTCACCTATCAGGTAGTATGCTGGAACAATTGCCGGTTTGAACAGCTGTTTTAGTTTGGCTTTACATGTTGCTAAGGAGGGGGAATTCTTAATTTCGTCATCTAACTCGTTCCATAATGCTAATGAAGATGGTATAAAAGATTTAGAGTATATTTCTGTTCGCCTGGCTAATGTAATAAAATTGTTCCTATTACGCAATTCACATGGATTATTTTCTCCAACTAGTTGTGGGAATAGCTCGTGTAGATAGGTTGGAAGTTTACCTGCCTTTTCTTTGAATATTAACACTAATTTTTGTATTTTTCTTCGGTCTGATAGCGACACCCATCCAATTTCTTGGACAAGTTAATTAATTGAAACTGAACGGGTTAGACCAGTAACTGTTCTAGCTGCTTCATATTGCAGTTTGTCAAGGGAATCACGTTCATATTGGGTACAACTGTCCCAAACAATTGCTGCATACTCAACAATTGGTCTCATGTAAGATATACATATTTGATTTAATGTATTTCTATTCAGTTTAAATTTAAGCATCTTCATAGAATCTAATACCTTAGAAGCTGATACAATAATATCTGAAATATGTTCATGCTATTCCTGGTGCGATGACCGACTGATCAAGGGCTAAACTAGTCCTGGTGCGATGGCCGACTGATCAAGTTATATGCTAGTCCTGGTGCGATGGCCGACTGATCAAGGGCTAAACTAGTCATGGTGCGATTGCCGACTGATCAAGTTATATACTAGTCCTGGTGCGATGGCCGACTGATCAAGGGCTACACTAATTCTGGTGCGATGGCCGACTGATCAAGGGCTAAATTAGTCCTGGTGCGATGGCCGATTGATCAAGGGCTAAACTAGTCATGGTGAGATGGCCGACTGATCAAGTGCTAAACTAGTCGTGGTGCGATGGCCGACTGATCAAGTTCTAAACTTGTCCTGGAGTAATGGCCGACTGATCAAGTTCTAAACTAGTCCTGGAGCGATGGCCGACTGATCAAGTTCTAAACTAGTCCTGGTGCGATGGCCGACTGATCGAGTGCTATGCTAGTCCTGGTGCAATGGCGGACTGATCAAGGGCTAAACTAGTCCCAGTGCGATGGCCGACTGATCAAGTTCTAAACTAGTCATGGTGTGATGGCCGACTGATCAAGGGCTAAAGTATTCCTGGTGCAATGGTCGACTGATCAAGTTCTAAACAAATTCTGGTGCGATGGCCGACTGATCAAGTTCTAAACTAGTCCTGGTGCGATGGCCGACTGATCGAGTGCTATACTAGTCTTGGTGCGATGGCCGACTGATCAAGGGCTAAACTAGTCCCGGTGCGATGGCCGACTGATCAAGTTCTAAACTAGTCATGGTGTGATGGCCGACTGATTGAGTGATGTGCTAGTCCCGGTGCGATGGCCGACTGATCAAGTGCTAAACTAGTCCTGTTGGGATGGCCGACTGATCAAGTTCTAACCTAGTCCTGCAGCAATGGCCGACTGATCAAGTTCTTAACTAGTCCTGGAGCGATGGCCGACTGATCGAATGCTATACTAGTCCTGGTGCGATGGCCGACTGATCAAGGGCTAAACTAGGCCCGGTGCGATTGCCGACTGATCAAGGGCTAAACTAGTCCTGGTGCGATTGCCGACTGATCGAGTGCTATACTAAACCTGGTGCGATGGCCGACTGATCAAGGGCTAAACTAGTCCCGGTGCGATTGCCGACTGATCAAGGGCTACACTATTCATGGTGCGATGGTCGACTGATCAAGTTCCAAACTAATCCTGGTGCGATGGCCGACTGATCAAGGGCTAAACTAGTCCCGGTGCGATGGCCGACTGATCAAGTGCTAAAGTAGTCCTGGTGTGATGGCCGACCGATCAAGTTCTAAACTAGTCCTGGTGTGATGGCCGACTGATTGAGTGCTATACTAATCCTGGTGCGATGGCTGACTGATCAAGTGCTAAAGTAGTCCTGATGTGAAGGCCGACTGATCAAGTGCTATGCTCGGCATGGCCGACTGATCACGTATACTGGGCATGGTGAGATGGTCAACTGATCAAGTGCTATACTGGGCAAGGTGCAATGGGCGACTGATCAAGCGCTATACTAGTTATAGTGCGATGGCAGACTGATCAAGAGCTCTACTAATCCTGGTGCGATGACCACTGATCAAGCGCTATACTACTTATGGTGCGATGGCAGACTAATCAAGTGCTCTACTAGTCCTGGTGCGATGGCCGACTGATTACGTGCTATACTCGCCGCCATGGCCGACTGATCACGTGCTATACTGGGCATGGCGAGATGGCCAACTGATCAAGTGCTATACTGGGCATGGTGCAATGTGCGACTAATCAAGCGCTATGCTAGTTGTGTTGCGATGGCAGACTGATCAAGTGCTAAAGTAGTCCTGGTGTGATGGCCGACTGATTACGTGCTATACTCGCCATGGCCGACTGATCACGTGCTATACTGGGCATGGTGAGATGGCCAACTGATCAAGTGCTAAACTAGTCCTTGTGCGATGGCCGACTGATCAAATTATATACTAGTCCTTGTGCGATGGCCGAGTGATCAAGGGCTACACTATTCCTGGTGCGATGGCCGACTGATCAAGGGCTAAACTAGTCATGGTGCGATGGCCAACTGATCAAGGGCTAAGCTAGTCCTGGAGCGATGGCCGACTGATCAAGTTATATACTAGTCATGGTGCGATGGCTGACTTATCAAATCGCATGCCATAATAACTAGAAGGCCATGGCCTGCATGTCGTGCCCGCCGAGGCATTTGATAGTACAAACAATATTTGTATTGCAACAAAGCTTTAGCCCATTGACGTAAAAACATGCCGCACCCGCCGAGGCTTTGATAGTATACCCAAAAACTGTAACTAAAAAAACACTTTAACCAAAAACTTTATCCTGAATGCACACCAATGTGCCGACTTTATCGCTCTGTCTGCAAGCGGGCCCAACACAAACTTTAAGGAAAATTTCAAAGTAATTTGACCGTGACATTGGGCACATATAAATAATAATGAGAATGTGGGTGACAAATACACAGTATGTGAAGTTTCGAGTGAATTGGTGAAGCGGTTTCAGAGATATAGTGTTCTGAAAGGTACATGCCCACTCAGTAGGCACAACATGTTCTATATATCAGAGACATCATCTGAGACATTTTCGGGCAAAATAAACATTAATGCACCATTCATACACATATTTATTGGCATTATTGTACATTTTATATCAGATGTAAATTTCCACACTGCTATCAGGGGCGATAACCGTGTTTCCTTAACATGTTAACAAGACATTACTATTTACTTTTTGATGTGCAATGATCATACTTTATAATCTGTCGAAAACATTATTTTTCCTGGGGATCACATTTAATTAGTATAAGTAATTAAAAAAATATCATGCCCCATTTGCCTATGAAAATAGCCTGATATCACCGCGTGTCAATATCAGTGAAATAAACATTATTAAATGATTATATCCATATAACGGGCACTCACAATGTTTAGAACTGGTGGAATAGTGAAAAAATTATACACTTATTTAATTCCTACAAATAACTGAGAATACACATAACTTTAATTGTTGTGCCTACTGAGTGGGTATGTACCTTTAATTAGCATAAATAATTAAAAAATATGATGCCTCATTTGAATATGAAAATAGCTTGATACCACCGCTAGTCATTATCAGTAAAATAAATATTACTAAATGATTATATATGGATAGCGGGCACACGTAATTTTTAGAAATGGTGGAATAGTGACATAATTATGCACTTATTTAATTGCTATAAAGAACAGTGTGTGCCTACTGACTGGGCATGTACCTTTAAAAACTTTTATCTTAAATAAAAAAAACTTTAACCGGTAGCACGAAATGACGTACATATGTGACAACTATATCGCACTGTCCACATGCAGGCATGTCAAAAACTTTGAGGTAAATTTCAAAGTAATTTGACCTTGATATTGGGCACAGGGGTTGCAGGGGTTGAGCATAGAATGAAAATATGGATGATGATGAACACACATGTGAAGCTCCGTGTGAATTGGCGAAGCTGTTTCTGAGATATAGTGTTCTTATAGTCTTTAACCTACGGTAAATAAAAACCGGATGGCCATGGCCCGCATGTCGAGCCCACCGAGGCATTTGATGGTCTCGGAGTATATTTATTTGAAGTTTGAATTAAGGTATGTAAAAGCTTTAACGATAATTTGAAAGTCATTTGACCTTGCTCTTGTGCATGTGGGTCGCATGCGTGGGCTATAATAGGAAAATATGGATGATAATAAAGAATTATCTGAAGTTTGAAGTAAATCTGAGTAAGTGTTGTGGAGATATAAGGTATGCAAAAACTTTAACACAAATTTCAAAGTCATTTGACCTTGACCTTGGGGCACAGGGGCCGCATGAGTGGGACACAGAATGAATATATGGATGATGGCTAATAAGCATTTGATGTTTCAAGTCAATGTGACTTAGGATATGGTATTTAAAAACATACACCGATTTCGGACGGACTGACGCACGGACGTCATTGTGATCACTAAGTCTCGCTTTCCGCAAGCAGGCTCGGCAAAAAAACTACGGATGGACGTCAATGTGCAGACTATATTGCACTGTCCGCAGGTGGTCGCAACAAAAATTGTCCAACCTCTTTTTAAAGGTGCATGCCCACTCAGTTGGCTGAAAATGCTCTTGATGGGAATTAGATAAGTGTATAATTGTCACTATTTAACTAGTTATAAACATTACGAGTGCCCGCTATACAGATATAATCATTTGGTAATATTTATTTTACTGATAGTGACGCGCGGTGGTATCAGTATGTTCATGTGCAAATGGGACATAATATTTTATAAATATTTATACTAATTAAATGCATCAACTGAAAACAAAATTGACAGATTATAAAGTATGATCATTGCACATCAAAAAATAAATACAGAGAATAAATAGTAATGTCCGTTAACATTTTAAGGAAACACGGTTATCGTCCCTGATATCAATGTGGAAATTTTCTTCTGATATAAAATGTATAATAATGCCAAACAATACGTGGGTAATGGTAAATTATTGTTTATATGGCCAGAAAATGTCTCCGATGATGTCTACGACATAAAGAACATTTTGTGCCTACTGAGTGGGCATGCACCTTTAACGCTAGCTCCGCACTGTCCCGTGAGACCTATGCATGTGTTAAGTTTTATAAAAAATATTGCAAAGGGTGTTCGCGTTATGCTCCGGACAAATCAGTGCGCGAAAAAAACAAAGTGAGATAACTAAGCTAGAAAATGTTTTCATAGAACACGGATACCCCACATATCGCTTTGATAGTAAACAAGGCAAAATTCCAGTGTCCGAAAGGGAGAGATAATCCATGACCCGGGGTTCGAATCAAAAATCTGAATAAACTTTCCGCATCTACTCATCATAAGGAAGCTACATATCAAATTTCAGTGCTGTAGCTATTACAAAAGTTTTACGAGTTACAAGGCAAAATTTTCAAATTTTAATTCAAAAAGGGGGAGATAATCCATGACTCGGGGGTCGAATCAAAATAAACTTTGCAAATCTACTCATCATACGGAAGCTACATACCAAGTTTCAGATGTGTAGCTATTAGGGTTTAAAAGTTTTACGAGCTACAAACCAAAATTGGAAAATTCTAACTTGAAAAGGGGGAGATAATCCATGACCATGGGGTCGAATCAAACATACATGTACCAAGTTTCAGGTCTGTAGCTATTACGGTTTAAATGTTTTACGAGTTACTAGGTTGGTGACGGACGGAAAAACGGACAAGGGTAACACTAAATGCCTCCACTATCGTGGTGGGGCATACAAATTAGTGAGGCAACAGTTGTCATATACAAGTAACTTACCTTAATTCATCAGTTACACATCAGACGATGAATGAACTTTAAATCTGGTGTAGAATATTAACTTATTCATTATGTTCAATAGTGCTGCTTTGACATGACGTGAAATTAAAACATGCATGACATGATCTGGAAGAATAATCACAGACCAAGCACGCATATTCAGAATCACGTCTGTCGGTTCTTATCCAGCTCCGATTTCTGTCACCTGTCCACAAAATCCAGAATCCGACATTGTCGCAAATTTAATCCTCTATGTTGGTGTACGTTAGAACAAACTGTCACTTAGTATTTATCCAATGCGGGTTGTAATCTCTTGTTTCTCTAAATAAATGCGTCCAACAATCCCTGTAGCTGCTATCGTGATAACAAAATGTGAAAGGTTATGTCAGCGCCTCAACATATTGATCTTAATATCCACCATTTTGATTCAAAGTACCAGAATAATGATGTTTCCATGCGCCGTAGTAGTGTTATCTGTCAGATTCTGTTGTTTATTTGATCAAATTGATGGACAAATTTGTGTCCGCTAATGTCGCCAAGAGCATAATCTGTGACGTTGACTAATAATTTGGCATAACTTCTAGCTTGTGAATTTTTGGTTGAATGAAGTGATCACTATGGTGAATAAGTGTATTTGTGCCCGGTTTGCTCAGTAGGTAGAGCGATGGTGTGGTAAACCAGAGATCCCCGGTTCGTTCCGGGCTGGTGCGCAATCTTTCCTCACTCTGTGACATTTAGCGCCCAACGTAGTTGCGGGAAGTAACTCTGCAGAATACTCCCTCATCGTCCGTGCCGAAAGTTATGGTACTCTCCGTAGGTTTCCCCTGCAAAGTACCAAATCACATCTGATTTGCACTTCAACTGTTAATTTCGACATATTTTCTGTATTTTTCAATTGAAAGAAATGTCAGTATTATACTTATTCATTTCTGTGTAATAAGTACAGAAACATATGTCACAATTAACAGCTAAAGCGCGAATGAGATCCGATTCGGTACTCTGCAGGAAAAACCTATGGAGCACCGTAACTCTGGGTACGGACGATAATTGAGTATTCTGCAGTTACTTGCCGCAACTATTCCCAACGTGTAGTCGTGACTGATGAAGAAATGTACCACAAATATGGAATTCTGGGTGGACATATTTCTGCCCAGTGACAATTGTCGCCCAACGAAGGACCGCGACTGATAAATACTCCCAAAATTGTACCCAAACATATGGAATTCGGAGACAAAAATGAAACATGGAATTCGAGGACGAATTTCAATTTGGCGGAGAAGAATGTCACAGTACGCAATTGACTATGGGGATGAAGTGTGTATGATCTGTGCCTCGTTAGCTTTCTCGGTAGAGCCATGGGCATGGTACGGTAAACATGAAGTCCCTGGTTCGATTCCGGGCCGTTATTTATCTTTCTCACTCTGTGACACAAGTAAACCGTTTTATTTTAAAGAAATGGCTATTAACGGAATAAATATTATCTTCACAAAATTTGATTCGGGCCAATAGAAATCAACAGCCAGAACAGAACGTTTGCAGTAATAGAATTCTAATTCTAAAATCTAATTCTAAAATAATTTTTTTTTTTTTATGATCAGGTTTCGAAAATTAAAATATGCTTTTCTTTTAAAATTATTATCAATATGTTATGTTCACCATGTTATTATGGTTAATATGCAATTCACAGTCTCCTTGCAGCTTGAAATTGAAAGACATTATAAAAAGTTGTGTTGATCTCAGAAATTATCATGTCGACTATAGGATCGCGTCAAAATAATGTTAACAAAATAGGAAAACGTAATTTGATACCGACGAAAAAGGAAACAAAACGCAAAATCGATGCATAGTTTTTTCATATTATACCGTAGACCACACATTATAATTTGATTTTGTATGAAAATAAATATATTGTGAGTATGATGGTGTCTATTAATTTGTTCTTGATATTCGGAACGGCAGTGAAGACATTTTTGTGTTGTCTAAGAAATTGTCAAGGTCAAGGTTTCACTGTTTGTCTCGCAATAACCCGCCGATTCATATTTGCGCACCAAAAAAACAGTTCACCAATACCGCTGACTTTCTAGTCACTTTGCATTAAATAGATGGGATAACATGGATTGGAACACGGATACGTTTGTCAACTATTTCGATTTTATTGCCGCATTGGTCAAGCAGAGCGGTTCGCTGGTTTTACCGCAGAGCGCAGCGTAAAGCGGTCATTCTTTCGCAGTTTAAAGAAAAAAAAAGGAACGTTCTCTACAATTAAAAGCGAAGCGCAGTGCTAACTGCGCTATAAGTATTGCAATTCCGCAACCAACTCTTTGGACCGCAGTCACATGATTGCAGTCCGATTGCGGTCCAATTGCAATTAATGGGAACGCGAATTGCAATCCTGCGCTCCAGGAATTGCAATTCGCCTGGTAAGAGAACCGCAGGCCACTCTGTAACAGAAAAGTCACCTTCCCCAAATTATTATTGGATGAAATTCCATCAAATATTGATTTTATTGCGAAAAAACGACTTTCCTATGTGAATTTAAGATGGGGAGTCAATTTCCAAATCATTTTCGTTTTTTGATCCTGAAGGATCAAAAAACGAAAAAAATTGGAAATTGACTCCGAAACCTGGCGAGATACCTTGAAAATGATGTAACTAAGAAAGCTATATTTTGAAAAATAAAATTTAGCCCCCATGTTTAATTCCAATAGGAAACTCGTTTTTCGCAATGAAATCAATTATTTGATGGAATTTCATCAAATAAAATATTTTGGGGAGGGTGACTTTTTTGTTATTGATGAACAAGTACTTAATTTTAAATAGTTTTTAGATTTAATGTGTTTAATAGCCAAAAGTTCGTTGGCAGCAAAACGTGGAACAGACAGTAGGAGCTACACTGGTCACATATCTCATTCGAGTAAGCACAATTTCTCAAAGCCACAGACAATAATATACACTACCACCTGTGCTAATATTCCCACCATTTGTCCTCATTTCAACATTCTTGAACAGTGAAATAAAGCAGCTTGATTTGTTCAGCCTGAGCTGTGCTTCAGCTCAGGCTCAGCCTATTAAGCTGATTGATTGCGAAGTGGCATCGCTGATAGATGCACATAAACGTTGATAACCTGGTCAAGATTAACGCAGGCAGTTGTGTACATATCGTCACGTGTTTTCAGTTTGTGACACAATGGATCAATAGCCAGCTCAACATTTCTCCAGTCACAGGCGCAAAGGTTTTAATATACAGTGCAAACGCAATAAACCGGACACCCTGGGAGGTCCCCAGGGTGTCCGGTTTAGAGATGTTCCACTGTAAATCTGGCATGTTACCATGATTCTGATACGTATTTGGATGATTTGCAATCACGAACATACATCATCATCTGAGATAAATGACAAAGAAACCCATCACAAATAATAAGATCACAGACGTTATCTTGGTGTTCGGTTTATAGAGGTTCCACTGTATTTCCCTTCGTGTATTTTCAGTTTGTGACTGTCCACCACTCAAACCTACAATATGCAAAGGATCGATTGTTGGCTAAGCATTTATCCAGTCACAGTCGCAAACGTATTAATATACTTCCCTTCGTGTGTTTTCAGTTTGTGACTGTCCAAAACTTAGCCCTACACTATAGAATGGATCGATCGATATATCAATATTTCTCCAGTCACAGGCGCAAACGTTTTAATATACTTCCCTTTGTGACTGTCCACATATTGTCTTGTTACTGTATACTATATGGAGCATTGAATTGCCATCTCTGCCATCATTGTATGTACAAGTCATCGTACAAGTTCACCCTTTCGTGAGTTTGACACATACAGCAAATAGTATGACAGCTAACCACATAAACTGTGGTGCAATGCATAATAGACAGATATGACAAAGTTGAGCTGTAACTATTATTCCAGAAAACTATGCAAAAGATGAGATATCTGATAATTTCTCACATCTATCTCAAAATAAATTTTGATGTCTAATATTTTCAATCTGATGCACAGCTTATGTTAACTAAGCATACACGTTATCCATAGTTAGAGCAATATTTACTCGCATAGTAGGTAAGTAGACACCAGGGACAAAACACTCAGGTAACTGCTTACATGTGACTGGATTTGATAGCTACATGTAATAACAGAGTACAGTAGTTGGTATATATTGTTGTGTTGTTTGCCAGATAAAAGTGATACACTGTCCGATTTTCTGTGTATGAGGTTATTTATAATGTTGGTTCGGGTTGTTAAAAACATAGGCACAAACCTGTCCAAAAAACTGACATATTTTACAAATTGGTGTAATATAATTGATAGGAGTCCGTTCTCTTGGCTTTTCTACATGTGATTAGCTACATTGTATCATATATTCTATTTCACATGTTGAGTTTTTTTTCAAACGGCAGAACAGGTGAAACTGGCTGATGGCTGGAACACACAAAGATGGCCGACTTGGCCACTCAATGTTCCGTATAGGCAACGTCACAAGATACGACGTCGTGAACTTAGCTGACGTAATTTCCACTGATATTTGCACTCTGACTTCGAAGTTCAGTTGCTCGTTTTAGAAAAATAGGCTACGATACTCGCTCACAGTAAGGCGAGTTGACTCTCCAAAAGACAAAATGCTATCGTAACACTCCCAAAACAAACACAATGCGTTGTAACAAGCTGATATTGCGGTAACAAATGTCTGCAAAAACGTTAGAGCGGGGTCGGGTCTGACTCTGGGTCGGGTCTGACTGGCCGTCGGCACTAACACCCCCCCCACCCCCCTCAGTAAACACGTTTAAACCGAAGTTGATATATCATATTGCGCATGTGCCGAAAGTTCATTTCACCGTGAGTTTTAAATTTGCAACAAACAGAGAGTATTGTCAATACGAATTAAATCGTTTTCCATAGAACAACATCTGTAAACCAAGGTTTCCATAAATATGATGCAATAGTACATGTACGTAACACATTGTTGTATACATGAATGCAGATTTATCTGAGTGTGTCTACATATTGGAATACCGATATTGTAGGTTAAGGCTTGTCACATTCAAATGAAGGTTAGCGTGACATAGACAGCAAACATACAGGTGGCCGAGTATAGCCGACATGAAAAATACCTAATCGGCTGTATTCGGCCGACAAACCCAACCCATATTTTCTTTTAATTTGAATAAGCGTGATGTCAGATCAACGGTTTTCCGGAGAAAAACAATATTTGCCGATTCGTCTTACATATTAAATTTAATTACATTCTCTGGCGCGTCATCGACTGTGTACTAGTTGTAATCTAATTTAAAGGTACATGCCCACTCAGTAGGCACAAACTATTCTTTATAGGAATTAAATAAGTGTATAATTGTGTCACAATTCCACTAGTGATACAAAAATAGGAGTGCCCGCTATACGGATATAATAATTTGTAATATTTACTTTTATTTCTAGTGACTCGCGGTGGTATTGGGCTATTTTCATATGCAAATGAGGCATGATATTTTTTAATTATTTATACTAATTAAATGCTTCACCTGACAACATAATGGACGTATTCGACTGGCTCGTTTTTGTTAAGCACTGCTAAGCTCCGCCCTTATTTCAACAGGACAAAAGTCGCCTCTTTGTCCGTCCATGTGTGTGTCCATCTGTCCAAATCTTGCAATGTCTAGTTGGAATTTCACGAAACTTGCGGAGAAGGTTCATTGTCACTGCAGATCATTGTCACTGTGTTCCGGTTCTTTTATTGCCAATTGATCTTTTTTCTGCATCCAAAAAAAGCATACGGAGTAAGTTTAGGGTTTAGTCGGGTAACTTCGGACAGCGGGTAAATGAAGACATATACCATATGCAAATAGTCGCGATCCAGATGAGATTGATCGTAAGCCGTCTCATCAGGATTTTCACTGTTTTCCGGGTTCATCTACGGATAATGAAGATTTGGCACTTTTATTCCCAAACATTGACGTGTACAGGAAAATAAACGGCTGTCCTAATATACCCGCTGTCCGAACTTACCCCCAAGATGACCCAATTTCAGAAATTCCAGATATGTTCCTCAAACATCACTGGGCATCCATTGTTCTCTGTTGCTAGCAAGAAGTTCCCTGGTGATCGTCATCGTCAAATTGAATATGTTCAGCATGTTGCGTCGGCATTTACATTGGATGAGACCTTCTTTAGAGTTAATAGAGTAAGTGTCCAAACATTGAAGGAGTATATTTGTGAAGTGTGTTTAACAGAGAACATGTCTGTAATATTATGCCGGCAGTCAACAGGGGGTTCTATACAGAAGCCATTGGATGACAGGATCCTCATGCTCCTTTGGTACATGGCGAGCTTGGACAAGTATGTTTCAATAGCAGATATATTTGGTGTAAGTGAAAGTACAGCATTACTATTCTGTAGTGTTACAGGCGGTAATGGGAGAAGATATGCGCTTTACACATGTGTTTGCTGATTACCCAGGAAAGGTACATGATGCTGGGATTCTGAGGAACCCGCCTTTATTCCATAATGGACAAACTATCTGTGGCAATGGGTACATCTTAGGTGATTCTGGGTACCCCCATTTGCATTGGCTTCTCACACCATTCAGAGACAGCGGCCACCTAACAGACGCTCAGAAACAGTACAACAAGGTTCACTCCAGTATACGGTGCAAGATGGAACGTGCTGTTGGAATACTGAAAGGTAGATTCACCAGAATGCAAAATATATCTCTAAGGGATATTAGAACGATTGTTCAGACAATACTGACAGGTTGTGCTTTGCACAACATATGCCTCATGAATAAAGATGACTTTCAAGATGTTCTAGCTGAAGGCGAAGTCTCTCATGTGCTTACAAATGTTCATAACTTTGGGGAACAGGACCAAAAAGTTGTAGCCAGGAAAAGACTTAACATTGCACATAGGTTAATGCAATAATGCGCCTCACTATGACTTTCGACCGGGACAAGTTAGTGCATTTCTTTGAAAATGATTGAAATATTGAAATCATTTCATACCAGATTTAAATTGGGTCAACTGTTCTAGCCCCCGCCATAAATATATGTCCTGACGACCATTTGAGACGATACAAATGCATTATCACAACATGTTTTAGATGCCAGGGAGATAAGAATATATGTCTTTTGATAGCAATAATGGATCTATCCATGTTCACAAATTCATACAGACTGCAATGATAGATATCAGCAACCAATTGTGACTGGTTTGTCTAAAGTCATAAATAAAATATATCTACCTTCAGACAACAGGGTGTAGGATCACGAGGTCTATTGTTTTGATGTTAATGACGAAATTGTCATGGCGGCGCCCATGAGTTCTGAGGTAAATCTTATTTTCCATCAATACGACTGTTGTTTCTTCTTGTTAATGATGGCCATGTTCCAGCCATTAACGCTGCGAGTCCAACAATACCAAATTGAGTAACATTACTTCTGTAGTTTGTCTGAACATTCAATACAACGGTTTTTTTATTTGAAATTCTCTGCCGAATGTTCAGACAAACTACAGAAGTAATGTTGCTAAATTTGGTATTGTCGGATTCCTAGCGTTAATGGCTGAAACATGGCAATCATTAAAAGGAAGAAATATAAGATTTACCTAGGAACGCAACCATAACAGTTTCATAATTAACACCAAAACAATAGATTGATTGATTGATTAATGGTGTTTAACGACATATCAAGAGCTAGTCATTATAGGCCGGGTCAATGGGGTCAAATCCCACATTTCACCTGTATGGATGGGGGAAAATCCCAACATTAGAACTGAATATTTACAATACTATATATTGAGCCCTGAAATTAGAATAACCTGACCTGGTGCCAGGTCCTAACCTAACCAGAGTCACATAGCACCAGTCCCTAAAACAAAGCAATATGATTAGTGACAATCCTACTACTCTTACAATGGGTACAGCCGGATTCAACTATAAAATACAAGAGGGCCAAACAAGGTAGATCCGGATCCCGGAAAGGATGAATTCCGACATTAAGTTTACCCTTCGCATGCTCCAAACCAAACTGCCCCCACCAAAACAATAGACCTTGTGATTATAAACCCTGGGTAATTCACAATGCAATTGAATGGGGTCAAGTTATAGATGTATAATAAAGCAATTTCATGATGAATAAACTTTATTCACATTTTTTTGAATAAATAAACAAGATTCTAGGAAATCAAAGTAATGTCCCTCTTGCATGTTATGCAAAACCAATGCCAAGGTATTAGGTAGGGCTTTGACGATATGATTGATTGATTTATTGATTGATGGTGTTTAACGGCCTGTCAACAGCCGAGGTCATTTTAGGCCGGGTCAACGGGGTCATGTCTCGTATGTAACCTGTTGTGATCGAGGGGGGGGGGTGATCCCAAAATCATAACTGAATATTTACAATAATATATATTCTGTCCTGAAATTGGAATAACCTGACCCGTTGCCAGGTCATAAACACACCAGAGTCACTTAGCCCTGATCCCTAAAAGTAATAGGATTAGTACTAATTTTAGTACTCTTAAAATGGGGTATAACCGGATTCAACTCAAGTACCAGAAGGCCAACAGCGTACCTAAGGGCAAAACCATGTAGATCGGGATTCCGGAAAGGATGAATCCTGCCGTTAATTTTACCCTTCGCATGCTCCCAACCAACCACCCATTGGGACGATACGATACATACAGCGATCATACATACATAATATGAGGCTGTGACTGGCGAAATGGGGTTTATGCGTTCTGCAACCAGTGTAGATCCAGATCAGCCTGTGTATCCGCAAGTCTGATCAGGATCTGCACTGTTCGCCATTCCACCAATGTAACATTCTTTGTCATGCTTCTAACAAAGAATATAGATCGTTATCAGGCTATGTGAATGTTGATCAGGAGCTGCACTGGTCATAAATCGCATAAGCCCCATTTCTCCAGTCACAGTCTCAAGAACGAACGCTACATCCACAGTACATCATGTTTGATCACGTGACTAATTTAACGGGATATTTTTCCGTTGAGTAGGAACACTGAATCTGCTCTACGTAAAAAACAAAAGTGGTCAGTCGAATTAACAATGTGCTTAACAGCATAGCAATAGTCACCGAAACTTACCAGTCGAAAACGTCCAATATTTCCACAGATTATAAAGTAAGATCATTACACATCAAAAAATAAATACAAAGAATAAATAGTAATGTCCGTTAACATTTTATGGAAACACTATTATCGCCCCTGATATCAGTGTGGACATTTACGTCTGATATAAATTGCATAGTAATGACAATCAGCACGTGGGGTTTTATGGTGAAATGTATGTTTATTTTAAAAATTGAAAAGAACTGTGTGTGCCTACTGAGTGGACAGGTCCCTTTAATGTTGAACGTATTGTCCTCCCCATTTACAGGTGTATTCCCATCTGTATTTGCTGAACTGTCGTATAGCCCAACCCAACCAGTTAATCAATACAGGAATGACATACCTGGACAGTAAATATTACTGTCTGTTTCATATACTTCTGTCGTTTTCTACAATTATAAATTATTAAAACGCTCAGTAAACAAGACGTCAAAAAGAATAAATCCGCATACCGAATCCGCCGTACAAGCGTACACGTTTACACTTTGTGGTACATGCCGGTTTGTCTTTGTCGATTTTCACTTTCATGTACAATGTATTACCAAAAGAATCAAGCTCACCTGTCTATACATTCATTATTCAATGCCAAACATGCTTCTAGTTTGTCAACTTGCAAACTGTTGCAAATACTCTATGTGTACCGGTAGATACGTAGATATTGTAACGTCGTTTTGACGTCATTTAACGTCGCTTTTGCGTGACGTCTCATTTGCTCAAACGACCTGAATAGTGGTGTTGTATAAGGAATAATATCTTAATGAATATTGCAGATATCATGATCAAATAAGAAGCATTCAATTCATCATACAAATACCATTGTCATAGTAACAAAATGTTAATTTTACCAATAATTTCCCGAAGACATGTTTTCTCGCGACGCGGCTCATATATGTTATACATATATATCACATTTACGAAGCAATTACCTTTGAATCAAACGATGATCATATATAGAACGATTCCTTAATCGTTCAAGCCATTCCATTTTGAGTTGAATTGTTCAAGTGGTTTGTCTTGATAGTTGCTATTGTCTCTTCGATGGAAATAGTATGCAGAAGATACAGATTGAATGTGTTTAATAGTGAGGAGCATTTACATTTAAAAATTAACTATTAATAAGTTAATATTTGATTGTACCTATTGTAGTATCACGACTCTGAAATAGAAAAGTGTAAGATATATGATAGTATAATATAACATACATTGTTTTAAAGTCACTATTTTTATTACATTTTCGACCACATGGTCTTTATCAAAATAGTGTGAAACTGTATTGGTAGTCCTATGTGACGTCCATAGTGTGGCAGTAAACCGGATGTTATCAAATCTGATAACATCCGGTTTACTGATACACTATGGACTGCCAATACAGTTTCACTGCGGTCGAAAATTTAATAAAAATAGTGACTTTAAGATAATGTGTATTAAATGTGCTTCCCTTCGAGGTTATAGGAAATTACTAATATAATATAATTACTTTACTGGAAAACCCACCAGATTAAATAATAACAAGCATTCATAATTCCATGTATGACTTTCAATGGGATGGTAAACCGGATACAATATCAAGAAAAGCAAAAATACAAGATTACGAAAACTGTGGACTTAAAATGATAAATATTCATGCATTTATAAACCCATTAAACATATCATGGATCAATAGATTGAAAGGTTCACACAATCAGTGGAAAGCAGCGTATAATAACGAACTTCATAAGCACGGTGGTGACTTAGTGTTTCAAAGAAACTTGAATCACAGTGACGCAAAACGTATAAAAAAAAATATTTTTTTAAGAGAAATTGTTATTTCATGGAGTAAAGTAAAATTTAAATGTACATGCCCTCTTTTTTTGAATGAATACCAACATAAAGGAAAATAATAACACCACACTATTCTACAAGAATTGGTACAATAAAGGCATATTATATACTTAAAACATATATTATTACAGAACTAGATATATCATATATGTCACACTTATATCTGTTTATGGCTTGTCACATGACACGTGTCAAGGTGCATGCTCATGTGGTTACAACAACAACAACGTCGCCCACTCCAAAGTAAGTATTATTTGATATTTTCCTTAATATGAAACAGCATTTGGTTGTCCAGAGAGTTTGGCACAGACTTATGTCGTTTTTGCAAAGAATCGATTTCTGTGATTTTGGAGACAAAACAACAGAGACCACCAAATGCAGCTTAACAAGACGCGTTTGATGTGCCATACTTCATCAAAATCCGATACGTAATAAGGACAATATAAACAAATACGTACTTTCAATCTGATGGATTCTGGAAGTTTCAGTACTTGTTGTTGTTGTTAGTACCACGTGATCATACGCCTTGTGTATATACCTGTATTGATAATGAATTTGTATCGTTTTATTGAAATATTATGCCTCCTTTGTCAAGTATTACATTGCCAGCTATACCGTATTTTCCCGTGTGCGTAGCCCTGGGTGTATTTGATTCGCTGTTTTGGCGTACTCTGAACAGCTGGGGCCCATTTCAATAAACTTCTTACGATAAGAAATGATCGTACTAACTTCTTAGGCGCATTTTACCGTTTTACTAACGTCAATTTCGTGCGAACTTTCTTGCGAAGTTCGTAACTTTCCTCGTAAGTCTACGATTGGTATTAAGCTGTGGTACGAAGATTTGTTAGCGCACGTGTCAAGGCCGCCATACATGTATTCCATGAATAACAAATCGGCGGTGCATATTTCGCCCTGTAGGTTTCGCCCTATCCTTCCGCCTGTCTGTCTGTCTGTCAGTTATTTGTTGGCATTACTTAGTAATGATAAATCCTTCCTCATTAAAGATACATGCCCACTCAGTAGGCACAAACTGTTATTTATAGAAATTGTAATAAGTGTATAATTATGTCACTATTCCACCAGTTCTAAAACTTACGAGTGCCCGCTATACATATACAATCATTTAGCAATATTTATTTTACTAATAGTGACGCGCGGTGGTATCAGGCTATTTTCATATGCAGATGAGGCATGATATTTTTTAATTATTTGTACAAATTAAATGTCTCACCTAAACAAATTGTATTTTGACAGATTATAAAGTATGATCATTGCACATCTAAATATAAATACAGATAATAAATATTATTAACATTTAAAGTAAATCGCCCCTGATATCAGTGTGAAGATTTACGTCAGATATAAAATGTATAATAATGCCAATCAGTACGTGGGGAAATGGTGAATGAATGTTTTTTTTGCCAGGAAATGTCTCAGATAATGTCTCTGATATAAAGGATAGTTTGTGCCTACTGAGTCGGCATGCACCTTTAATACAATTAGCCTCACTACTGATCGTACATCCGTTCATCTGTTTATTTTGTTTAAGTTTTTGTCTGCCCGTCTGTCTGTCTGTAGTGTGTTTATTTTTTGAAAATTTATGTAAGTTTCTCAAATCATTTATGGGGGCCCTAAGTGCGTAGACAGACCGGAGTATCTAGCTTTAGCTGCTTATAAAGTAGTGGCTCACTATACTTGTACCTGCTGATCAGTTAGCCAGCATATGCAGCCTGATATAACATGGCTTATAGAGTAGTGACTCACTTTACTTATAGCTGTTGTTATGGAGTAGTTACTCACTATAATTGTAGCTGCTGATCAGTTAGACCAACAAATGCAGCCTGATATAACGTGGCTTATGGAGTAGCTACATGTACTAACTATAATTTTACCTTCTGCTCAGTTAGCCAGCAAATGCAGCCTGATATAATGTGGTTTAAGGAGGTGTAATTCATTATACTTGTAAAGTGGTATAGGGGTGAAATGGATGAAACCATAAATCAAATAATTTTCAAAAGTAATATCCTTGCGTGTCCGATAATCGTGAACCTAAGCATATATAACGCATTAATAGCTATACCATAAACACAACATCAACTTCAAACATACTCACCATTTCTTTTATCATCCAATGTGTCTAAGATGCGCATAGTCACAACATATTGCTGAAATAACACTGCATAACAGAGAGAAATACTGCATGCATATTTTGCGAGGAGGGTGCCATTGAATGTACTCAATTTCGTATTGCACATTTCCCAGCATGCAATTCGTTTGTGTTTACACAGGAATTCATGGAAATAGGCCAGAATACTAGAATACCAAGGAATCATGTAGTGATTTGATAATACAACATGTATTCACATTGTCATAGGGAAAATACACATACTATGTCAAATATAATTGATACTGTTGGCCAAAAAAATCATGGATATTTTGTGTAGAAATTGAACGAAAAAGAAATTTGCAATAAAAATACAAGGAGGACGAAAACCCAATAAAAAACATCATGGCCTTAATCAAACCGGAAGTTGCTAGACGCAGTGTAGGGTTCAATGAACTTTTCCTGACAAGTTTACAGGACGATCATACGTAGTACTAATACAATAATTTTGACTTTTGTTGCCATGGATATATGGGAATAGTGAATTTTATCAATCTTGTAGAACAATGTGTTTTACTTTACTTGTTTCACACGCCTTTTTTCTGGACTGAGCAGTTTTTGACAGCAGAAGATCAGATGTCAATATTTGCATCCGGGTTTTCATGCACACGTCAAAACACGCGAGTAAGGACCGAGGTATCCGAAAACACGAAGATGGAGACTTCACGAACTTAGGACACGACACGATAATAACGAATATTCCGGTGTAAAAAAATGTTTATTTTACCGTGTGTGGGTGTTTATCTGACATTTATGTCCAAGACTTGTAAATTCGTAAGCTGTCTCGAAAATTACTATTTGTTATGTTGAATGCGCATGCGTATTAAATATTTATTTATCATGGATATGTACACGGTAACTTTTGACAACCTGGCGAATTTGTAACGGTACATTGGTACATCTGCTGTTCGAGCACGATATTTAAGTTTGCATCCTTATTTACTTTTGAAGTTTACCGATTTAAAAAAAGGCTTCTCAAATGCAGCCCGATATAATGTGGTTTAAGGAGGTGTAATTCACTATGCTTGTAAAGTGGTATAGGGGTTAAATGGATGAAACCATAAATCAAATAATTTTCAAAAGTGATATATGTACTTTGTTGTCATATTAGGAATAGTACCTATGTCCGTCAAATGTTCGCAGCCATTTCCAGAACATTTTCAGAAAAAAAACAACATTTTTTGTTACTGTATACTATATGGTACATCGAGTTGCCATCTCCACAAAAAAAGTATCACAATGTGGTGCAATATATTATAGACAGATATGACAACAGAGTGCTATAAATATTATGCCAGAAAGCTAAACAACAGGTTAAGGTCATGTAAGGCCTGACCAACTGGTTCGATCCCGTATTCAACATGCTGTATTGGGAGGCACCCACAATTTGAACGGAATATTTACATCGACAAAAACTGTAAGTTCAGCCCTGAAATTATAATAACCAGGACCTGGTTCCAGGTCCATACCACACCAAAACCACTTGACCTCTTCTCCTAAAAGTGATAGGAAATGAGACTTTGTATATAAGTGTGATGCAAACAACCAACATGACGTTGCACAAACTTGTATTTATGGGTATGTCAAATTATTTGTGGTATGTGGCAAACGCCACAAGAGGTAACCATTACTGATGATTTCATATACTAAGATGGCCAATATAGCAAGTCCATGCCCCATATAGTATACAGTATAAGCTAAAGCAAATACAAATCACATTTGAGATCATCAAAGACTAGAAAACTTGAAACTTTGCAGACATTGGTTACCCTGCGCTACCTGACGAAGGATGAGTTCTACTCCGAGGCCGTCGACATCCACTGTGTCTCTATGAGTTCGGTTTCCCGGTTTCTCGGTGTATTCATGATGTTGTCTCAGCCATCAATAATCGACTGGACAACATCAGTTTTCCAACCGAGGAACAAGACCTGGCCAACTGTAAAAAAAAGCCTTTAACAGTGTGGTCTATGATTCCGAACAGACTGGGCGTCGTGGATGGGACACTCAGTGTCAGTCCCATTCACTTTCCTGGTTGTCAACATGCTGGACTAAGGAAGTTGATTTGACAGCTGTTGTCTGGTTATCAAAGTCGGACCGGAAGCTTACATTCAAAGGACTTGATGAATTTCCAATACTGCAGAATTCTTAAGAAGTTCGTAACTTAAGAAATTTCGCACGAACATGTTATTGTTTTGCTGGCCCCATCGAGTTCCCCACGGATCTACTAGAAGATGCACGAAACGCCAGCTCGTTCGAAGAATCGACGCACCTGTCCGACATGGAGAGACGTTTGGAGAACCGGTTGGACGCGCTGGAACGCAGGCTGTTGGACGCGATTTCCGGCGATGCCGAGTCCGAGTGCCAGGAGGAAGACGAGTGCCCGGAGGAAGAAGAGTGCCAGACGGAATCCGGGTGGGAGGTGCACGACATCTGGTGAACCGTAGAGAATACGAAGTGGTGGCTGGGGGTCTCTGTGACGGCGTACACGGTCTGCAAAATACTGTTTCCAGTCGTGGTGCAAGAGACCCGTCGACTCTGGAAGAACAAAACAGATCCCGACTCCCAGTTCGCACACCGCACCAAACAGCCCGGCACACCGAATGGGAAAAACGAGTCTAGTGAACCCACACACCCTCTCTGGCGGGCGCAACCCTTTCTACATGGAGAAGCCATTTTGATAAAAAGTTCTTTGTCTTTTCGAATTGTCTTTTCGAGTTGTATTTCCGAGTTTTGTACCGAGTTGTCTTTCTTTCAGTTCAATTTTTTCTACCTCCTTTGGGAGAGGTTTTCTGTTTTTTCGATGTGGCCTAGATTTCGTTTTGCTCTTGGGAGACGATTTTTCTTCGACTTTACCAAAAGTCCAAATGTGGACAATTGGGTGATATCATTTGTGTTTGCTTCTTGGGAGACGAATTTTTCTACACTTTTCCCAAATGTGTCCAAATACACAAATGGGTGATATCATTTCTGTTTGCCTCTTGGGAGACGAATGTTTCTACACTTTTTCCAAATGTGTCAAAATACACAAATGGGTGGTATCATTTCTGTTTGCCTCTTGGGAGACGAATTTTTCTACACTTTTCTCAAATGTCTCCAAATGCACAAATGGGTGGTATCGTTTAATAATAATAATAATGATAATAATAATAGTCTTTATTTTGAGAGGGTAACACATTTAGTTTTCACTAATCTTCCATGTGGCCCCAGTTTCATTTCTGTTTGCCTCTTGGGAGACACATTTTATCACATACATTTCACCCTTTGTGTAGAAGCGTTATTATCACCTAATAACACCCCAACTTTGGTGGTATCATTTAATTTCTGTTTGCCTCTTGGGAGACACTTTTTCTACACTTTTCCCAAATGTGTCCAAATACATAAATGGGTGGTACATGTATCATTCAATACCACCACCAACTTTTGGTTGGTGGTGGCAGCTACAATACAGCTCAATAACTTTACAAAAGTTGGTGGTATCATTTTGACTCCTATATATTAAAAATGTTACTTTTTGTGGGTGCTGGTACACACGTTTGTTTATTGGATTTTAAAATCCAATATATTATTCAAAATTTCAATATATTAAGGTTTTTACTGTTATTGATTTTTATTAATGTTTTTATGTTAGAGACTACTTTTATCACATAGATTTCACCCTTTGTGTAGAAGCGTTATTATCACCTATTATCACCCCAACTTGGTGGTATCATTGTATCACATATGTTTCACCCTTTGTGTAGAAGCGTTATTATCACCTATTAACGCCCCCAACTTTGGTGGCATCATTTTGACTCCCTATATACTACTATCGTCTAATGTGATTTTGAACTAAAAATAATGAGCAAATATTATATATGTGGACAATGCCGACTTAATTCAGTTCAACTACACTATCGCCTGCGCTTATCTTGCCAATATTTGTAAATTTAATTATTTAAAATAAACTCAAATATTATATGAAGTCAAGCAACTTGTCTGGCTGAGCCTGAGCTGTGCTACAGATCAGGCTCAGACAATCAAATTGCTTGATTGCGAGTTGGCATTGCCAATAGATGTTCAGAAACGTTGATAATCTGGGCAAGATTAACGCAGGCGCTTGTGTAGTACTAGTTTCAAGCTGAATTACTTCGATGATCACTGATCGTATCCGTTGTTGAGTGATGAGTTTTAAAGGGCATTTCAGGATTTTTTTTGAAAAATTACAAAAAAAGAAACAAAACATTTTCGTCATGACCCTGTATGAAATGTTTTAATTAAATATATATGACGATACTAGGATCGCTGGGTTGTTTCAATTTTCACCCATATAGGTACATAAGTATCGGATTTCCTATCTTGTTGCGTTCAACACGATGGCAAATCTGATACTTACATGTATGTACCGATATCGGTGAAAATTGTTACAAACCAGCGGTTCCAATATCGTCATATACAATCATGTATCTTAAATTAAACCGCTTTAGACAGGGCCATGATGAAAACACATTTTATTTCTTACATCATGTAAACAAAATATTTCCCAGATTATCAGCGCAGCTCAGGCTCAGCCAATCAAGCTGCTTGATATCAAGCACATTATTAAAGTGTATTGAAATAATGAAATTGACAAATATTGCAAAGATTAGCGCAGGCGGTAGTGTAGTTACGCTACTATATGGATGAAATGCAAAACGGATCATTATCTGTTTACGGATATGAGATATGTGATAAGTATATCTCTTGGTATGTCGCCTCATAACGATGAGATAACGATATTCTATCGTAGCGAGCCGCCTCATCTGGATCTGCAGCAGTTGTCAGTATACAGTGAAACCACTATAAACCCAGGGAGGCCCCAAGGTGTCCGGCTTAGAGAGGTTTTACTGCAAATCAGGAATCTGATAATTAGAGCCATATTTGTGTGATGTGCAATCACGAACAGACATTATCACCTGAGATAAATGACCAAGAAACTCATCAAAAATAAGATCACTGGTATTTTCTTGGTGTCCGGATTACAAAGGTTCCACTGTCTGGATATCTTAGTTGCGAACGGTAACTACAGAACGGACGGTACGTGAGTATATTACAGGAGTTACCGTTCGCAACTATATATGCATGCAACAATCTGGTCAAATCACTGCACAATAAGAGAAAACGAAATGATTCAGACTATTACAAATATAAGTAAATAACAATATAAGGACGAGAATACTAGTCTATTTTCTGCGGAGCCCCGCAGGAGACATTTTGTATTAATTCGTTCCCACAAAATCACAATTCGTTCTCACAAAATAACAATTCATTCCCACGAAATAACAATTCGTTCCCTCAATTTAACAACATTTCGTTCCATCGATTTAACAATTCGTTCCCACGAAATAATAAATTGAGTGAACGAATTGTTATTTCGTGGTCGAATTGTTAATTTGAGGGAACGAATTATAATTTCGTGGGAACGAATATTTAATTCGAGGGAACGAATTGTTAGTTCATGGGAACGATTTATTAATTCGTGGGAACGAATTGTTAATTCGAAGGAACGAATTGTTAAATTGAGGGAACGAATTAAGAAAAAATATACATGTCCCCTGCTGGGCTCCGTAATTGTCAGTATTGTTGAATGAAAAAAACTAACAAGTCCGCATTTTGTCCTTAACCCTTAGACGCTACTCACAACAATTGTCGTCTGCTGTTGCTTTTATATATTGCCTTATTTCTAAATAAAAACATGTTTTGACAGCACTTCAGAATCATTTCCAATGGAAATGATTCTGAAGTGCTGTCAAAGCATGTTGTAAATTAAATTATGTTTTTGATGATCGGATAACAATGGAAAACTGAAAATAAATAGCAGACGACAAAAAAAATAGTTTAAAACACGACACAATGCGCACACAATGGTCGTTCTTGTAAATGATGAAGTCAGACATTGGCCTCCCTGTATCTGGATGTACTGCAACCTTTTCCGCGTCGCTCGTCTCCTGTTCATGATTATTTAACTCGTTTCCGCGTATCTCACTGCCGACTATTTTGTCAACCGTCATTTGAGAGTCGTGGCTGAGGGAAAAATCATTCTCGAGTGAACAGTCCAGAAGTTTCGTAATAAAACAACTATGCATTTATGTTTTTATTCTTTCGCTAGCGAAGAATTATACAACCATAACTATACAACCAACATCAAAATGTTAGATCTTATAGCTTTTATGCTAATGACTATTGTCTGCCGCAGCACATATTTTGCGGGTTGAACTGTTTCAAAACACGGGTCTTACGCCATCAAACAATAGTCTAACGCCTTATCTTGATCGCCTTTTCAGTGGGATAAATGTTTTTTGTTGTTTCTTTTGTGCTGTATTTATGTTATTGCAAATGTTCCTGTAGTCTAACATGTCTGAGGGTGTAACGATTAACCGATTCGTAACTCCATGGTTCCACGAATACAATATTGAGGTTTGCCAACAAATATTCTCCTTTTTCACTTCACAATGATAACACACGAGTGCGTAGCCTCTATACTTGTTATACAAATTATTTCGTTGGCACAAGTGGAGGCGTAAGGGCGGTACTTAATGTGAGAGGAAACCAGAGTACCTGGAAAACCACCTGGGCCGGGTTGCTCAAAGCTGCAGTTAGCTTAACAGACTGTTAAATCCTTAGCATTGATAAGGATTTAACAGTCTGTTAAGCTAACAGAGGTTTTGAGAAAAGACGCATTGGGTGGAGCGCCGTGGCGTAATGGTTAGTGTGTCGATCTGCTGATCCAAGGGTCGTGGGTTCGAGCCTGACTAGCGGCGTACGTTGTGTCCTTGAGCAAAACACTTTATCCACACTGCTCCAGTTCACCCAGTTGTAAATGGGTACCGATAATTCGTAGTTGCTTCCAAAAATCTCTACCTCCGTTCTTTCTCCCATTCTTGGGAGACAGCATGCAAGGTCCTAGAGCCAGTGCCGCCGTTAAATATAAGCTAAAAAAACACAAAAAAAACGCATTGGTTTCACGCCAGTTAAACTATGCACATGTTGTACAGTCTGATACATGTAGTTTCAAGGCCGGATATAATGATATATTACATGTTACCCAGTAATTTACCGTGATTCTGGAGGGATTTATTTCCTTTCAGCAAATATTTCCTCCTAGGAGTTCGCGATACGTTGTTGACGTCACGTTCATTTCCGGCGAAGACATAATTCATACGCTAACGTCAAGATTGTCACTTTTTACAACATTATAAGCTGGTCTAAGAGCAAATTTAATATTGTTCGAAGATAATGTAATATACAATTTATTCCACTATCATTCCCAAATATCGGATTTATTTCCCTTGACGTCTCCGCACTCGTTTCTTTGTCGGATTTCCAGATGTCTCGGGAAACAAATCCAGTATTTCAAAATGGCAGTTGAATAGCATATAAAAGTGCCATATTTACAGTGAACATTTGTCCAAGGTTTCCAAACGAAATAAACTAAAACGAATGGAAAACGATATCTTTGTACAACGATATGAATTCCGCTTCTGGGCCGTTTCACTAAACTTCGTACGACTAAATGGAATGGAATGGTGCTTAACTGCCGACCAAAATGAAATAGTATCATTTAGGGCCAAGCAATGCAGATGAAGAATAAACATAATAGTAAAATAATATGTTAGTTGTGGTTGGCAATCAGTTGATTAGGGTAAAAATAACAATATGATGAGCAATAGAGATGATCAACATGTATACAATGATAAAATTATAGAAATAAGAAACATGTATACAAATAAAATGTTCGTAAGTGCAAACTTATGATAGTCTGTACATTTCACATTAGCAATGTTGTCTTGTAAACAATTGATGAATCTACATTTATTGAGCATAGGCTACAAACGCCTACGATTTGAAGACGTTCCTAAATTTGCACCTACGAACACCTTAGTCGTACGAAGTTTAGTGAAACGGTCCCCGTATGTTTTAGGTCTGGACATGCGGGTATATCACGTGACAAGATGGCTACTGACTGTGAGTCTCATATCGTACATGATACGAGACACAAACCAACTACAAGTTACTGACGTGCAATGTGATCACGTGGTAAACCAAGCGGAGAAAGCTTATTATGCAGGTATAATATACAATTCGGGTTATACATATTATGTATAACCCGAATTGTCTTGCTGTCACGCAGGGCGTAAGGGCGTAAGTCGCCCTGCGTGACAGTCAGAACACTCAGGTTAGTATATGTATGTACAGTGCAACTTCTCTACAACAGGCACCCATGGGAAGACGCTAAACTGCAACAAAAAACAACAACAGACGACAATTTTGTGCTCAGCAGTCTAAGGGTTAGATACAGAGGAAATCATCCATTTTTTATATGAAATAGCGGCTGTAATAGAGAGGGTGTTGTTGTAGAGAGGTGGCCGTTCGGGGAGGTTCGACTGTATAGCATACCATTTAACCACAACGTGTTTCCATGCTCTACAAGTAAAAGTGTGAATGGAACAAGGAGTATAACTCCATTTTATTTTATTTTTCTTCAATTGTTTATTTCTGTTTGCTGCATGTACAAATATTAAAAATGTCATGTAATATAGTACAGTGGTACATTTCATTTCATACATGTAGTGGTAATATTCATCGAATTCCGACGAAAACATAATTGTTTGTAGGAACTTGGACGATACATAAAGGGAAATAATATTCACCTGCATGTAGCCATAAGTATGTATAGCATAGGAGTTGTGGTGAAATATGTGGTTCCTTATGCGCATTATCGATAGACTAAGCTGAATGAAAGTCAGTATGTATATAATTCTTATTTTCGTATTAAACTCGAGAAAATCGCTAGCTAACATTTACTTTTACATTGTAACCTCTCTAAACCGGACACACTTGGGATTTTCCAGGGTGTCCGTTTGACAGAGATTCCACTGTAATCCAGGCACACGAGTACTCCGATACATAAATGTGTGTTTTTAAATCATGAACAGACATAATGACTGGCGATATGACATGGGAGCGCTTCATATTTAACCACACAATCATATGTGTTCTAGGCGTCCGGTTTATAGAGGTCCCACTGTATAACCGAATCGAATTCTAAGCCTGTTTAAAGTTCTGTTTTTGCCGACAATATGCCGATATACAGTAACCTATTTCACCAAAATTGCAAAGTATACTTATCTTGCTAAGTGCACTTTGAGGGAGACATTTTCAATTTAAGGATACATTTATTAATTTTTATTATACTGAATTTATTACATTATCACAGCCATTTTGGCTGCGATAATGTAATAAATTCAGTATAATACTTATGCATACTTTTAATCATCAAACATATGCAGTCGTTAGTTTTATATGAAATAATGAATTTCGGGGGAAAAAAATGATTACTCTCTCAAATGATACTTTTCTACATAAGCATGATAAGTATGCTTTGTAATTTTGATGAAATCGGCTACTGGTATGTACCGATAACTGAGCAGGTTTATGTAGCGATCTCGTTTACATCTTTATTACACTTTACTCTGGGGGTAGAATGATTTTAATACGATGTGTTTTTACCCTGTGAAATGCTATTACAGTGAATCACCCCTAAACTGGACACCCTGGGGACCCCATTGTGCTTACTTTGATGGGTTTCAGTGTAATTAATTCATTGTACTGTCTGTTCATGACTGAAAATAACAGCAATTAGTCATCGAGTGCTTATAACAGTGGAACCCCTCTAAATCGGACACCCTGGGGACTTCCCACGGTGTCCGGTTTAGAGAGGATCCATTGTATTACAATAATACAGCTTTAGCCTCTAAGTAACTGAATGGGCTGCGATAGGTTAGTTTTGCAACCAATTTATTCATCGCTAAATGATTTTCAGACTATTCCATTTATAAACAGGGGGTATTTGTTGTTCTCAAAAATATGAAACTTACTTTCAAACAGTGCAGATGCTGATGAGACGGCTCGTTACGAGCCGGCTCATCTGGATCTGCACTGTTTGCATACAAAGATATAGCGTGCTTTCGGGTTCAACGGGTTAATATGCTTGCTATGTGGGTTACCGTTGTCTTGTATGGTTATTTTACGGCGAAGTTTTGTTGAAGGTTCCCCAACTAGACGGAATGGAAAACGCCGTGAAAAAGATCGTTTCGTATAACGATACGCATAGAAACTTTTATTTTTTGTTTTTTGTCTTGTACGTCCAGAAGATATTTTCGTTTAAATACACTGCGTTCAACGATGTAAACGCATGTCGTTTCATTCAGCGTATCGTTTTGACCAAATGTTCCTTGTTTTTAATTAGAAAATGATGTTTTAATTGTTAAACCAAGGAACACATCGTTTTCTAATTATAAAGACGAAAACGATAAACCATGTGAAAACGACACTCAATCGTTTATTTGTGGAACTAGGAACAAATCCGGGTTGCATGTGGAAACCTTTCGTCGTAGAGTGCATTACACTATTGCAGATCAAACCCAACATAATGTGACGTATTTGGAGGCCGCCAATATTCAGCATGGTCACGGTGTGACGCACAAATTGACGTTCATTCGGAAATACATTCTGAATCAGCAAATCGATGGGTAAGTTGATTGTCGTATTTTGTTAAAGGTGTTAAACATGTTCTTTATATCAAACACATCATCGGATACATTTTCTGGAAAAATCAACAGTCATTCACCATTATCCCACGTATTGATTGGCATTATTATACATTTTATGTCCGACGTAAATTGACACACTGAAATCAGGGGCGATAACCGTGTTTCCTTAAAATGTTAACGGACATTACTATAGTTATGCTCTGTATTTATTTGATCATACACATATATACATATGATCATACTTTATAATCTGTCGAAAATATTACTTGTTCAGATGACGCATTAAATTAGTATAAAAAATTAAAAAATAACATGCCTCATTTGCATATTATCACCGCGCGTCTCTATCAGTAAAATAACTATTACCATTATTATATCTGTATAGCGGGCACTCGTAATTTTTAGAACTGGTGGAATAGAACATTTTCTGCCTACTGAGTGGGCATGTACATGTACCTACAGTGTACAGTAAGCACAAACTATTCTTTATATCAGAGACATCATATCCTATAGAATCAATTCACATGTAAAAGTCATTTATCCCGTCAACACAGTGCGTATGTGCCGTGAAACATTTTTGATATTCTGTCAATAAGATTTGGAGATGCGGCTTGGGTTATTGTTTTTTTTGCATTTGAAAGCTATTTGTAATGTTGACGGGATAAAGAGAATAGTAGGTTAGTGCAGTAAATGGAAAACATATCTGGCGCGGCACGGAAACGGGATGTGCTCAGCAGAGCCTCGCCCATCCCGTTTCCTAAGCCTTGCCAGATATTTTTCCCATTCACGGCACTAACCTACTATTCTCTATTTATTTGGCAGTAACTGTAGAAATGGGGCCTATGACTTTTACTACCAGTGTAGATCCAGTAGCCGATTTCACCAACCTTGCAAAGTACACTTTTCTAGCAAAGTATACTTTGAGGGAGAAATTTTCAATTTAAGGATAAATTTATTAATTTTTATTATACTTAATTTATTACATTTTCACAGCAAAAATTGCTGTGATAATGTAATAAATGCAGTATAATAATTCTGCACACTTTTAATCATTAATATATGCAGTCGTTAGTTCTATATGAAATAATGCGTTTCGGTAAAAATAAATGATTACTCCCTCAAAGTATACTTTGCTAAAAAAGTTTGGTCCACTTAAACAGACCAACCGTTTTTCATACTGCAGTAAACTGCCCATGGCATGGTTTTACTACTTATATTTACATTGCATTTTCGGATTGTTTCAAAAAATTAAATAACCAAATATGACGTTACAATCTGATTGTTTTACGTTATTTTGTCGCAATTCATAGAACAGCTATTGACTACGACGATGAACGTCATGTACTTTAATCATGTCAAACAAACATTAACGAATCAACAACGTCGCGCGACGTACATGTAACGTGGGCCTAATTTAATATACTGGGATATTTACAAACCCAGCAGTCCTAGTATCGTCAAATATCCTGAATTAAACCACTTTACACAGTACCATGATACAACACATTTTTATTTTGTATATAACATTGTATTTCTTTTCCAAAAAATCCTGGAAAAAAATTATCGGTCCTTGTATCGTCATATATCTTCAATTAAACCACTTTACACAGTGCAATGATAAAAACTCGTTTTTGTCGCGCCTGTTTTAGCAGAGGCGCGACTATAGTCGGCGCTTTTTCCGTCGTCGTCGTCGTCGTCCGCGTCGTCGCGTCCGCGTCGTCGTCGTCCGATTTATGTATTTGTTCTCAATATCTCTTTAACCCCTTGCCAGACTTTGATAATATTTCACAGATATGTTCGTCTAGGGATGATGCTTAATTACACACACCCCCACATCCAAATTCTGAAGGTCAAGGTCATGTATTTACTTGTAATGTTCACCGGTTTTGTAACAGAAATGCGTTAAATGCCTTGGCAGGCGCGACATCGCTTACGTGGCGGAATTCTCGTTATTGTATCCCCCGGACTTCGTCGGGGGATACATAGGAGTTGACACCGAACATCGTCCGCGTCCGCGAGACACTTCTTGTCCGGAGCATAACTCAAACACCCTTTGGAATATTTTCTGTGTATCTGGGGAGGGGGATACACATGCGCTTGTCGACAAGCGTCTATTTCTATTTTTGTATAGTATTTATTAAAAACAATCCTGATATGCCCCTTTAAGCTGTGGCGAAAGCCTAGCCAAGGAATTCATGATTTATATTCTACTGTATTAGTCTATTGAATACGGTGTTCCGTTTTATTTAGGCTATCGTAATAGCGGTATCTGGTCGATACTACGATACTACGATAACACGATACCACGATGACGATATTACGATGCTACGATAATGATAATACTATAACGACACTTCGATGCCACGATGATGATAGTACGATGCTACGATAATGATAATACGATAACTACACTTCGATGCCACGATGACGATTGTACGATAGCACGATAATGATAACGCGATATCACGATATTATATCGTAATATCTTCATCGTAGTATCGTACTATAGTTATCGTATTATCGTGATATCTTACTTCTTTCATCGTGGCATCCTAATATCGTCATCGTAGCAGCGTAGTATCGTCATCGTAGTATATTATTATCGTCATCGTAGTATCGCAGTATTGTGTTATCGTAGCGATATTACGATTACGTATGCCCCATTTCTCCAGTCACAGCCAGACACACAATGGTGTCGGCTAATTCTGCGCACCAAAAAAAGTTTATATGGCATTACCATCTCCATATTCAGCAAAACTTTCCTGAATATTCAACGCAGTTCAAAGGCGTATGTGCGTGTAAAATGTCATACCGTTATGACGTCAGTAAGTGACGTAAATTGTGTGATGTATGACATGTGAGCAGATGCGTGTTTGCAACGTCACATTTGTTTCGGCTAATGCTGCGCATCCGGTAGTGTAAACAAAATCGCGAGCAGCATACTGGATCAGCGTAGCAAAATTGGCATAAAACTTGAAGCAGAACTATCCAGTGATATCGTGGCAGATTAGTTTTTGTATTTAACAGTTAATTTAGTAAATAAGATATTTCATCAGTACTGTCTGAGGATTTTACGCATTTTGAATATATTCGGAATAACTTTTTACAAACTGTCGGAATGTGATAAAATTGTGACACAGTCACAGTGTAGCAATTAATCAGCTTGTTTATTCCAAAATGCACATACATGTATCTTATAATGACATGCGCAAGGCTAAAGTTGACGTGAATTGCGCATTAGCCGATGCGCATAAGTAGCCGACATGACAGTATGTGACAGTAAGTTGTCGATCCCGAAAGACTATGCGTAATTTTAGTCGCCGCTGGTTGAATGAAGCGACATTTTGCCGGCTTTTAAATAGTATAATGTAATATGCTAAATAAATGCTATAAGTATATCGACATGTTCAAATATGTCACTCCAGTTGTTTCAAGTCGGATGGAGCAAACAGATAAATTATTAATTTGGGAGGGAATTTTTGAGATAGTGAGAAGTCCATTATTAAATGAGGTAAATACAGTTCAATTGTTTGTTTACGTCTCATCAATTGTACATCATAAAATACATAGAAGTAAAACAATACAGGTGCATGTACATTTTATTGCCATATAGTAAGAATTATAAGAGACGGCTCATTTAATGAGCTATAATTACATTTCAGCATATTCATGAAAGACATTGTTTTAAGAAGGATAAGGACAGTAAAGAGTAAATATGCCGTCATATCACCCTGAGACAAGCATAGTAAACAGTAAATACGAGTTACCTGACTGGATGATGGCCAAGTTGAAGAAAATGCACTCCACGACCAAGAGTTGTCTCATCATGGTGAAATGTTGCCGTGTCTGAAACGAGGGGAGAACACGATTCAGATCATTTGGTAGTGTAATATAACACGCATAAGCGTATTAGGCAAATACGGTATGGTATACTACTGCTATAAATTCGACAATTTAACCAAATATATAATAAACAGTGGAAACTGATAAAATAGTTGTATTGATACATGAACTGATGAACTATTAAATGTTATCAAAAGTTAAAAATGAGCCTTCATTTGATTTCCTGAAATTTGGTATAAAATTCATTTTACTGCGAAGAAGAAACAATTCCCCAGTGTTAAATCCCCATGCACATCTTCGCAGAGTCTATGGTGATTTAACATGAGTAAATTATTTTAATTTTTCAAATAGCGAACCGATTTCCAAAATTTAACTTTTGTTTGATTAAATTTAGTTTGATCATTTCTAATCTATCTAGCCAGGTTTCCGAGCAATTTTTCTTTGTTTTCGTTTTTCGAATCCTTCTCCAGGATCTCCAGTTCTTTTCCACATGTTACATTCCCATAGTGATATCAATTTTCGTACAAAAATCAATATTTTACCAAATGTCACGATATAAAAAGAAGGTTCATCCTTAAACTTTGATATAATTTAATACAATGTATTATCGAACAAAGCATTTGTTTTTACATTGTTATATAGCAATCCTATTTAGTCAGGTTTCATGAAACCGACAGTAGGCTGATTGTTGACTTGTACACATAATATACAGCACCGCAAGGACACTTTACACTTTAAGAAATTTTAATTTCAATAATTCAGTGGGCGCGTGTCTCACCCACGAATATCAATGTCACGGCCAACCGAATGACATTGTGTGCATGGGCATTAATGTGGAGAAGCTATTGATGATGAAATTTTATAATTATTGAACTAACATGTGAGGAAATATACATTTTTAAAAGATAAATCCATGTTTACAGGAAATGGCATTTATTTCGTACACAAACTGGTCAAGTTCACCTGACACAGGGTCGTTAGCCAACAATGTGACGATGCTATTGGTGAAGGTTGGTACAAATCGAATGAACGTACTAGGAGATCTACAAAATGTGGAGGTAATTTCATGTAACACGTGACCTATGTTTGGGGATAGTTTTGTAAATAGTTGACTAATACATTTGGAGATATACACTATATGATGGTAAACTCATGTATTACTGGACGTTGCATATATTTCGAAAACAAAGAAGATTAATATCAACCGAACAACACAGGTTGGTTAGCCATCAATGTCAATAAATTATTGCTGAAGCTTGGTACAGACTCGACCAACATACGAGGTATGCACGTATATGAAGATATACAACCATTTGACGTACTTCAAATAGCATTGACGCCGACTACGAAGACGACCGCTATGTCTCACTTTCCACTAAGTAAACGTGAATCAGAAACAAAGAATAATGTGACCGCCAGTTATATAATGATGCATTTAATTGCCGGGTGCCTATTCGTTATTTATACATATTCACAGCTTCCGATAGTAACATATAAAGGAAGATACGTTCATTGAACATAATATTTCCGTCAACTCCGTCCTATACATGTGCATTCCCGTCTGTATTCGTGGATGTGACTGGAGAAATTGGACAAATGGGGTTTGTGACCAGTGTAGCTCCAGATCAAATAGCACACTCCCGTAGCCTGATAATGATCATTATTGCTGGTTAGAAGCATGAAGGGCGTTTCCTTGATGAAATGGAGAACAGTGCAGATACTGATCAAACTATGCGGATACACAGGATGATCTGGATCTACACAGGTAGCAAAACTCATAAGCCCCATTTCCCCATTCACACGGATGCCTCATAGACAGGATAAAGCATGGGTTATTGTACTTTGGATAAACAATCAACAATCAAACTTAATAAAAAAATTAATAAAGTGTTCGTAGACAAATTCAATTCGCTGTCGCACGTGCTACTAGTATTTCAATTACATATAGATAGCAACCGTGGGAAACAACTGTTTGCTTGGGATTTCAATTTAATTTACTTTATAGGTGGCCCATACCGGGTCCTTGGACAATACTACATCATAAGTGCACTTGTGACATGTGGCCACACCTAGATCTGTACGTCTTGGAGAAATTTTACTACGCATGAATATAAGTATTAATTAATCCAGCTTATATTGAGGCATATCACACAGCCTTAGAACATAGTGCTGGAGCATAAACCATAGTATCGTATATTATTCATCAGTATATCACTATTAAACATTAATTACAATATGTATGCATATTATTAAAACAGTATATGCTACCGCTGTTTCGCTATATGTGATATTTATAACAAAATAATTTGTTTATTCGACCGCGTACGGATTTCTGTCACACAAAGCACCATTTTCAGTTCATATTTTGAGCTGTGCATATGAACAGGACTAAGTTTAAACAACGCTTGATTCCATCCTATTCAAATTTCTCTGCAGAATGTTCAGACTAACTACATAAATAATGCTGCTAAATAAGTGTTAACGGCTGCAACATGGTCATCACTAAAAGGAAGAAACCACAGTCGTATTATTTAAAAATAAGATTTACCCGAGACCTCATGGGGGCCGCCATTAATCCAGTGTAAACAATAGACCGGTGTGATCCCATTCCCTGAGTAGCCGCTGCTTAGTGAAACGGTGTGCTAATCATGATATTATTTTCCACAATAATTGGAAACGGTTTGAATTTCTCGTTAAAAACTACGAAAGTCATACAAAATAACGATGTATATTTAACATTGGATACGCGTAAACGGTATTACTCTCTCATCGGATCGTCAGTTGTCGTCGATAGCGATTTAACGTACTGATCTGGTCTTAATTTATTGTCAACTTTCAACGCCATTTACAGAATATATGGCTAATTTTGGAAATAAATAACGGCAAATTACGATGACGTCTGCTCTGAAATATCTGTCAACTTGCGGACGTAATTTAAGGAAATCGATTATATTTTAAGGCTACATCTGTGACTAATTGCGAATTTATGTATGGTCTTTGGCTACACCCGTAAATACACGTCGCTTTGTGTGGGGGAAAAAATCGATAATGCGTAGTTGTATGTGACGAGGTGTTGACCTGATGACACCACACAGCTGTGACCCTTAGGCAATGTTTTGAAATTGACGTGTCGTTTTGATGTGTGCCGCAACACCTCACTGTCGGAGACAACATGACAATTAACGATATACTCTAGATTATACACAGACCTATTAGACGTCTGGTTATTTAAAATAAAGAGTAGTTCAGTACACCTTCGCCGATATTGTTTTTAGAAAATCAGTAATATTTTCCGTAAATGGTGTTGAAAAGTTAACAAAAATTCTATCACCGTATTTAGTTGTGCCGATATTGTTTTAAAAAATCAGTAACTTTTTTTCCGTAAATGGTGTTGAAAATTGACAAAATATATAGCCGCATTTCTCCGATATTCGTTTAGAAAATCACCAATATTTTCTGTAAATGGTGTTGACACAAAATGCAGCGTTCACGCGGAATTCAAATAAAATAAAAAATAATAATTTAATAAATAGACGCCGATGGCTACTGTGTTTGCGGCCAGTGAATTCTGGTCGTGGTAGCCACAGGCGCAGTTCGAACAGTGTTGTGAGCAGATGGAGTACAATAATTATTTCAAATTCATAAAAAAATGTTTCCTGTCCGAAAATTAATTAATTGTGACAGTCAAAAAAATAGATTTTGGGACAGTAAAACATTATATGGTATAGACAGTACCTCAAACTTAAAAAAACAGTAACAAACTGTCTGTGTATATATTACTTAAACTTAAAAAAAACAGTAACAAACTGTCTGTGTATATATTACTTAAAGACAGACACTTTCATTGTTGTTAAGTTTCTATCAATTTATAGGTATTTTTATTACAATCATAAAATTGTAAAAATATTAAAATCACAAAAATCACAAAAATAATATATATGGAGAAAAAAAAGTATACCACGTCGAGGTTCGAACCCCCGACCCTTTCGGGAATTGGTAATTAAATCATTGAAGTCGGCGACCTTAACCTCACGACTTTTGCGCCATTTACGAGAATCACAGTTATACAGAAATGCTATCAGTATTACGCAACCATTTGAACGTAATAATTATTAAATTATTTGCAACTCCATCTACAACGATACCGTTACAGAGATACGCTATTGAAACAACATGTATTAGTACCCATAACATAGCAAAGTAATGTATCATTATATATCACACGAGATAGCTTAAAACTATATATCCTAATCATAAATGAACAATACGCTTGGCTCGTATGAAAATAGTTCGCGTGATATTGATTATCTCCCTTGCCGAAAGTAGTTCAGTGATTTATTAATTCCAAATAAGACGTGTTTGCGTAATGACAATGATAAGCAGAACACAAGGTGGGTAATGAAGTCAATAATCTGATATGTGAAGAAGCGTGGGACTATTTTCATAACCGCCAGCTAGTATGAAAGCAATGCATACATGCCATGATGATCCTTTATGCCATCTTACTTACTTAGTCCAGTTCGATGCAGGTTATCATAGTTTATTGTTCACAGATATGTGTAATTGATAGAGGATATTTGTTGTTTTTAGTGTAAGGTTGAATTATTTTTCATCGAGTGAACACCAATCGTAGTAGAAGCTACGAGTTAAAATATAACGTTTGGTGTTCACGAGATGATTATGTTATGACCATATAACAGTATTTACGCTCTTTGCTGATTTATTATTTACATTAGCACACGCATCGTACCTCTAGGACTTCGCTACGAAACCTGTGTGGGCCTCATTTATCAGCATGACCAATTTTCTAAAATCAGTTGTTGTATAAAAAATAATTCCACATGTTATAAATTAACTGTATTATGCTGATATTCGTCTCATAATGCTAAAATATAATAAATAAAATAGATTTTACACAAATAATTAAACAATAACATAATACGATTAACAATAATACACATTTAGTTAATAAAGTTGACATTTTAAGCCACACCCCCATGGCGCAATACTATCTACTTAATTAACAAAACGCAGACACAATGGCGGCCATTACGGTTCTTAGATTTGCATGTTCTCCAGTTAGAGCCCAAAATGTGCTATGATTTATTTGTATACAACGCCTAGTTATCGCAACTATGTTCGTTTAATTTCCACACACAGCACTGAAGCACACAACACAACCGCGAGTCTATATCTGTAATTTAAAGACTAATAACTGATTATACATGTATCTGCTTAGCGATAGCTAAATGTAGTAATGTTTAACACTGGTGGAATAATTACAGAGTTATATACTTATTTAACTCCTATGAAAAGCATTTTGTGATGGGACCCCAACTTTAATATACACCGACAATTACATTATAAATTCATGAAGCACAAACCCGTTAAAGCCGTCACTTACCTGCTCCCGATGTTACGTTACTTACTTTAGTCGTGTAGCCAGTAAATCGCAGTAACGGCTGCATATTCCGCAACTTTTGATCATCAGACTAACTCAACAAAGCAAATGTGTCTCCGTCACGTGACCAAAGTACAGCGATTGTGTTACGACAATCCGGGATAACTTTCATGAAGCACCGATCAGGAGTGAATATATTCGCCGTTGCGTTTAAATACGACCCGTGTCTGGTTATTTTTTATAAAGGAGTCACATTTCACATGGGTTTATATAGCAACCTTTGTTTACCTTCTTACTGAACGTTACATAAAATACCAATAGTAAGGCAATCGCAAAATAAACCTGCTGAATATAGACACAATTTCCAGCAAATATATTTGTCTAATGTAATGCCATATCAATGAATGAAATATACCTCAGCATATGCGGTACATGTTGCCCTTTATTGCATAGGCGGCTTTAATCTCATAATTCAGTAGTTTTGACGAAGAATATGTTACCCTAAATGTGAATACAAACAAGAGCACGTGAATGTAAGAAATAAACAGTACTCGATTATTTGTGAAAGTTATAAGTTATTACAAATAACTGTCAGAGCCCCTATAAAACACATATGCCATCGTATTTGGTGCGCTACATATCTTCAAAGTCCAACCGTTTGCTAGGACCATGTTAAAGAAAATCTGAGGTAACAATTACATCACAGATCACGTAACGTCGGAAAATCTGGTTCGGCAACCACGTGATCCCACACCCTTCCTGTTGTTGATGTTGTTACATGTACTTGTTGCAGTAATGGAAAATATGACCAGTTGTTTCTATGGCACCACATGTGTGACAGGCGTGTCCATTAGGGACCTGCGCTGAAGATCATAATTCAATGACCTGACGAAGGCATGAATTAAATATTTGACCTTTTCTTGAACCAATGTCGTTAAACATTAGACTGTTATTTGTAGCTGTTCGTCTCAATGACATTTAGTCCTGGGACTGTTCGTCCCACTTTTGGGACGAAACATCCCAGATAGTGGGACTAACCATCCTTCATCAATCTGAATGGTGAATCTGAGGTGGGGGTAACAGTCTCTCACGAATTTGCAAGAAAGGTCTCGGTATGTGGACAGTTCGTGCCAAACCCCAGAACATATATGGCTGTGACTGGATAAATGCGGTTTCTGTTTTGTTTTACCAGTGCAGATCCAGATCAGCCTGTGCATCAGTACAGTCTGATCCGGATCTGCACCGTTCACCGTTCCATTTTTATAAAGAGTATATCATAATAGTACAGTTAATTCACAGAAATGGAAAACGCGTGCCTTTGTGAGCAGCCAATCCGGAGAATAGGGATCCGCCATTATCTTGGTTCAAGTTTTGAGTTAGTTAATGGGTGTTTGTTTTACTCCCTCTTATAACAGTATGGGTATATTTACTTGATGTATATACCTTATAGTACGATACATAAACCTGTGGTAATCGGATGTGTGAAATAACACCGTATTATCAAACTTGATTACACATACCTGAACGTTGCCGTTCATACTTTGATATATTGTATTGAGAGAACATTCTACAATATGAGGCAAAACTATTGTTTTTCTATTTTAAAGGTACATGCCCACTCAGCAGGTCCAAAATGTTTTCTGTAGGACTTAATTAAGTGTATAATTGTGTCACTATTCCACCAGCTCTAAAAAATACGAGTGCCCGCAAAACATATATACTCATTCAGTAATTTTATTTTACCGACAGTGACTCGCGGTGGTATCAGGCTATTTTCATATGCAAATGAGGCATGCTATTTTATTATTATTTATACTTATTAAATGCGTCACCTGAACATATAATATTTTCGACAAAGTATAAAGTATGGTCATTGTACATGTACATCAAAAAATTAATTCAGAGAATAAATAGTAGTGTCCGTTAACATGTTAATGAAACACGGTTATCGCCCTTCTTATCAGTATCAAAATTTACGTCTGCTATACATGTAATATGTATAACAATGCTAATCAATACGTGGGGTAATGGTGAACGAATGTTTATTGTGCCATGAAAATTTCATATCTACAGAATATATAAAACTATCTGTCTCCCTATAGTATATCCTACTGAATGGGCATGTACCTTTAATGTGTAATATTTTCGATATCCTGATTCCGAATATTAAACCATACAACCGGACGTACCAATACCGGGATTTCTATGCTTAATTTTAGTTTATTTTGTTAAGAGACAATTGTTCTCAGCGACCATTATTGGTGTCTCCCTTGTATGGTCGCTTAATGCAAGCTTAACTGTATACACGAAACATGAAGAACGAAAACAGTCAAACCCCTCTAAATCAAACACATTGGGGGACATACCAGCGTGTCCGCTTCAGAAAGTTTCTAATGGTACTGTGTATACCTCACGCAGGTATGACTGCATTTTCTGTGTATACCTCACGCAGGTATGACTGCACTTTCTGTGTATACCTCACGCAGGTATGACTGCACTTTCTATGTATACCTCACGCAGGCATGACTGCACTTTCACGCGGAACAAGAGATCCAGAGTCAACAAACGTCAAAAACGAGGATTAAATCCACATGATGAATGTGGCCTCTTTATTCCGGATTGTAACCTCGGCGACATGTCCATGGACTTTCGCACCGCCGACGGAAGTTGCAACAATATGGCGAATCATGAGTGGGGCAAGGCGGGGCGTCGGCAAAACCGGATTCTTCCGAACGCGTACGAAGATGGTAAACCGGTTTCCGTCAGGCGCCGCTTCACTATACACAGCCTGCTGTCAGAGATAATTCTGCCAACAGTTGTGAATTCCTTTATTTCAAAATGCTTGAATATTGTGCTAGAAATCAAGCAGCTTTGTTGGCACTACGCCAACAAAGCTGCTTGATTTCTAGCACAATATTCAACAAATTTGAAATAAAGGAATTAACAACTGTTGGCAGAATTAGCTCAACTGTTGGCAGAATTAGCTCAACTGTGCTATAGCTCAAGCTCAGCCAATCTTACTGCTTGATTATTAGTTGAAATTGCCAACAGATGGTCACAAACGTTGACATATGGGCAAGATTAACCCTTACAAAGCTGAATTAATTTGTGTCGTCTGCTGAATATTTTTTATTTTCCATTTTACTCATCAAAAACTTGGTTTGGCAGCACTCTAGAATCATTTCTTATGAAAACTATTCTAAAATGCTGCCAAACCATGTTTTTACTGAGAGAAAAGACAAAATATTAATTAACAGCAAACGACTATTTTCGGATCCCGCATTCTAAGGGTTAACGTGGACGGTATATTATAGTGTGCACTCGTTCTGTTTTGTCTGTGCAAACGTGGCCAGTTTTTACCGTTATATGACAATTGAAGTCTTGTTTTTCTTCAAAATTATTACATGTAATTTCCAGCAAAATGTATGAATGAGCATGTGATTTTTCTCGCATTTTGGTCAAATATGGATTTCATTACGAAACAAATATCTGTATGTGAATTGAACATGGGTGAACATGTCTATGAGGATTTGGCATGAGAAAAATGTAAAACTGTCGTTTTTTTTCTCATTTTGAAAATAGTATGCCGGTATTCATTTTGAAAACTATACTCATGGACAAAAGTCTTGTCCCCTGTGAGCAATTGTTGATTGGGCACATATCAAGGATTTAGGAATAGCTATATGAGACACGCCATGTGACTTTGTCATGAAATGTGATATTGTTACACGCCGGCCGTGGGGCGTGTATTAAATACTATTTTGACCCGCTATCTCGTTGTGTTGAGCCTACGACCCTTAGCACCAGCTTCTCTAGAATGCCCACCTTGGCTACTAGACTATGGACCTTCTGGAGGGGTTTGTTCTTGCGGATCTGCCAGCAAGGCACGCGTTGTGGGCTCTGTGTGTCTGTTTGCTATACTATGTGTAGGTAGCGTGCATATTCTGTCTAGCAATCAGACTCTAGCCTGCAACCTGTGCGTGGAATAACTCGGTTTATCGCCTCTGTGGTTCTCTACGGGATGAACACAGGATGAGACACCACTCTGTAGACTTCAGGGAATGTAGAAGTAGCCAGTTCAATTTAACAATTTAATTAGCAGTTAATCGATGGTGTACGACAAATGTACAATAATAATGGTTCACATGAGTGGTCACAGCACATCATAAACTGTATTACTGTCAACTTGTTATATAAACATGTTAAGATGGTTAAAATGCGAGCTTAAAATGCTGTATTAAAGCAATATAATTAATTGCTCCGCTCAAATGAGGGCGAAATTGTCAGACGATTACAATGCGTGGTGTTAACATAACATCACTAAATAGGCATGTAAACACTTAATTTGTAGTTACCGAACGAAGTCACATAATACGTCACGATAAGGTAATGTCGACAATATAAGGGCATGTTTTTGCTATAATATCTCAATAAACTGCCTACCATTGTCTTGTCTGACCTATTTCGTGACAGCAAATGTAATTTGACATTATTTAGAAGACTAACTTTTCAACAGTGGCAATTTAAGAATGGTCATATAATTATGGCTGTCCAGCTGCGGAAACTTCAGTTTCACCAGAATTTTCCAGAGTATTATTTTCTCACATATTTCTTAGGAAAGGTCTATATTGTTGATGCACTTGTAAAAAATTATTATAAAATAGATGGTGCTTGTCAAAAATATTGGCTGTTCCACAATTATGGGGTTAAAACGATTAAATTTATCGAAAAGTCGGGTGATTTCGGAGTATTTTTGTCATTTTTTTATCATAAAAACAGGCGAAAAAGTGACTTTCGAAGTATTTAGTCAATCTACATGTTGTAATTTGCATAGAAACATTTGTCCGCATAACTTAGTGACATGCCAGAATGATACGTGTCAAATTAAATTGAAACCAGCCCAGTGTATGAGTGCTGCCAGCGAATTCAGACATAGAAGTGTTAAAATGTCACAGGAAATTGAAACACGTGTGCCCGTGTTGACACTTGTTTCCTTAGGGTATAGACACTGTCTGTTAAATGAGCAATGCTATCCCATATATATTTCTCTACCGATATGCACTGCTCAGAGTGAACTTGGTTAACCTAATGAAAACATGCCGGCCAATAAGCATAGGAGGCGGGGTAAAAAATGCGGATTTCAAACGGGGCGGGTAAATGAAAATAAAGGTAAAACACTTTCTTCTCACTCACCAAATGGAACAAATCATAGGTACATCAGTCTAACCAAAGACTCATTTGAATCCCGGGTTAATTTAAATGAAAATAAAACGTTTACCTGTAAAGATGTTGATGGTACGGACAATGATGTAACTGTTCTGCGCTCTCTGTCGAGGCGTCCGAAACTCATTGACGAATGCGCCGTACCGCAAAATGCATCCGTACACCCCGATCTGTTGATAAACAAATTATATCGACCGTATGAGGTCCAGAAGATGTTTAATACTGAAATAAACAGTCATTGCGCCTTTAATACGCACTGTAGTTGCGAAATGGTATTTGATGCGGCCGCATCAAACAAATGGGGCATTTGTTGGGCTGAGCGGCTAAAATGCACCCGATGTAGATATAAAAGTAAATATTATAAACTATATGAAGAGGTTCCGTCAAGTCGAAAGGGTTGGAAATCAGGGAAAGCTAATGTGGGTTTGCAGTTGGGCCTTATGAGCGCACCAATCAGTAATTATGGTGCTTGTGGATATGTGACGCCGTCGAGTGCATGGGTCAGACAGCGCTTTTCGCTATGGCAATTATTTCGAGAATTATTTATAATTGTTGACTCAGCACTCAGGTGGGCCGGGTTAACACACAAGGAACAACCACATAAATGTGATATTTCAAGGTGCCTGGGTATTTCAAACACATTATGGTGTAACATGAATGCTACTATGTGTATAATAGTATTTTGTTCTTGCATCATTTGGAAATTTAACTTTAATCTTTCCATATTTGACTCGTACACCTGTGGTTATCCCGACCCACTTGATGCAACCATTTTCATTAAATAAAACTGATTTTCCAGCAATTCTGTCCTTTGTTCTCTTAATAAAACTTGCTGTAGCCATGATTAAAACCGTTTAGAATTGTTTTCAAAGAAAGCAGACGACATCCACTGATGACCCGGAAATGCTTATAGGCTAGCAACCACCAATTAGTTTTACTATACAACTTAACCGATTCCTCCAAATATGGCCATTCTCTCACACTTTCACTATTCGTATGGATGCTGTGGAACCTACCTGTTCATAACCTGCAACCTGTCTGCACGGATTTTCACTAATTAAACAATATGTTCACTTACTCCTAAGAAAGAAAATTTCGACATTGTCCTGTCCGCCATATTGTTTATCATCAAAGTGTCATGTGACGTAGTGTTCACATCACGTGACAAGCAGGCTCAGTAATTTCTTTTAAATGCTAGAAATATGCTGGAAACTGGTGTTAAAAACACCCTAACATGTTTCTCAAATAAAATTGGGCTGTAATGGATCAGGATTTACAAGCAAACTGGGTATGTGGCCTCAAAATGTCTGCACTATTTATTTATACCGGACTACTAAAGCATACCCCCTGGCCGATGTGTACTATATTTAGCACAGTCATACCTTATAACTTCCAATAGTCTTCCGATTTAAACGAAAAGTTTAACAGGCTACTACCGTTGTTCGTGGCTCATACACGTATCGATAATTTACGATATAGAATAACACCGGGTTATACCAGTGAGGTTTATACTAAGTACATGTAAACTAGACTTCGCTAGCATTAAAATATACGCGAATATACGCTGTGTAAGTAAATAATGTCCAAAATGATTCTAACAGAAGTTTTGTTGGCCTAAAGACAAACTATACTTTCTATGAGATTGTTACAACAACTTTTGGAAGATCTTACAAGGTAATTTGTAGAAGAGTACATTTCTCACGAAATTTGCGTGGAGGTTACGTCTGTAAAAGTCTAAAATCAGAATGCTTCCAAAGAAAATATTGGGTCCTTTTATACCCGTGAGGTGGCCAGTGACCCGTTTCTGGTCACAGTGGCCAGTGACCACCAATTCCTGGTCACAATGGACATTTTCGGGTCACAGTGGCCCATTCCGGGTCACAGTGACCAGTTTCTGTCCACAGTTGACAATAATTGTGGGTCACAGTGGCCACAGCGTCATCACTACAACTATAACGTCACGTCTCGTGAGTGACTCCAAAAGTGGCCACAACATCTCGCGCGGTCTAAAACTATGACAAAATACACAATTTGCCTGTTATGAAACGCCACAAGGCGCATTCCCGTCGATAAAGACAGATAATGAGCAAGTAAACCTTTTAAGAAAGTTCAATAAAGTTATGATTTATATACCAGAAATGCATTATAGAAGTTTCGCTTCATCGCTGCGTTTCACAAATCACTTCGTTTCGTCAAATTAACAATCCCAGAATTCAAAGAACAAGATGGCTGACGAGGAATGGACTATTTCTGTCGCTGAGAATGCAGTCACGTTTTCACTATTAATTTGCTCTCTGGGATAGTTAGGCGTGAGCCATTTGATGAAATGATGTGGTTAAAAGTAAACCAGCTGATAGCAAGCGTGATTTTACATATAAAGCTAAAATGATGGACTTTCAAACGGCTGAAAATCGAGCATGGATATAACAGGTGCGCGAAATGGAGGCATGCGATAGTGACAATGAATTCAGACAAGACCGTGCTGTTTCAAGTTGTGTGCTGGGTCTGAGTATGAATTCCAGGCACACACACATGCTTACACCTCACTGCTAGTCATAGCAACATAAAATGGATGATAATTAACAACAGTCAATAGTGTTAAAAGTTCCTCGAATCCTAAGGTATATGATCATGGGAGGTAAGTCAGATATGCCAGGGCACAGGGCTACTAAAATATTGCCATCATATTCAATCTGAATAGATAATAGTGTTATGCAATGAATTAAAGTGGGTGAGGTAATATTCAGTATTGCCTGTGTGCCGGGGCATATTAATATGTTCTGTAAATGACGTCGAAAGATGACAAACTTTTCATAGCAAATGCGGAATAGTATCTTACGACATCATTTACGGAAAATATCGTAAATTTTGAAAATATTTTTCATATGATATCGCACATGTCTCCAATGTGTATGTCTCCGACGCAATGTATTAGCAATAGGTCCGTGATTTATTAATGCATGCAAACATCAACTACTATTACACAAATTTATCAAGACAATGAAACATCGCAACATCTACCATGCCAGATTTACTCGTCAAAAGGACACAGGAGTCAACACTGACATTCGCATAATCTGTAATTTTCGGTTGTTATCTAAGAACAAATCTGACGTATAAAGATCACAGGGGTCAGTTTTCAGTTACGCATACATGTGTTTAATATTCGAGTCTTAGAATTGCATTCCAAGACGTCAGGTCAGTGAAATTAGTTTATGTAGCCAGATTGTGGAATAAATTCCCCTCTAAGAACACTTACAAGTATCGAAATTAGTACACTTAGATATGTTTATGAAATCAGCTGCATAGTATGTTCTATCCCCAGGTCTGTTAATGCCTCGACATTCGTCTACAGTCTGTTCCACGTTTTGCTGCCGACGAACAGTTGGCCATTAAACACATTACATCTAAAACATATTTAAAAATAAGTACCTTTTCATCAATAACAAAAAAAGTAAAGCTCCCCAAAAATAAGGTTTCATGAAATTCAATCAAACATTGATTTTGTTGCGAAAAATGATTTTCCTATGCGAATTTAACATAGGTATTCAATTTACAAAAAAACGAAAAAAGTTGAAAATTAACTCCGAAACCTGGCGAGATAGTTTGAAAATGATGTAACTAAGAAAACAAGTTAGATTTTGAAAATCAATCCACAAATAAAAAAAACATTTAAACAAAATCTATTTTTAGCCCCCCCATGTTAAATTCCCATAGGAAAATCGTTTTTTCGCAATAAAATCAATATTTGATTGAACTTCATCAAATATTTTTTTGGAGGGAGGGTGACTTTTTTGTTATTGATAAATATTGTTCAATATTTTTTAGATTTAATGTGTTTAATAGCCAAAAGTTCGTAGGCAGCAAAACGTGGAACAGACAGTAACTACACAGATTTCAGTTTATTGTAAAAGAGGAAAGTCTACTCTGTTGCAGATGCATGCATGTATCTGCATTTATTATCGTCTCTTTGTCGTTTTCCGACACCCTTGGAAACAGCTAAAACTCAAAGTCTTGAGTTTTAGCTTTTTCCTAGGGTGTCGGATATGTACAAAAACGGCACAAGTAAATACAGATTTGCATCTACAAAAGAGGAAGCTTAGTAAACTGTCCACTTTTTCAATAAACTGAATTACAGTTATTTTGACCGACAGTGGAATTTTTCTAAACAGTTCGCCCTTGCAACCTACCAGGGTGTATGGTTTAGAGAGCGTCCGCTGAACGAATTCCTAGTCGGCATCACGACAGTTGTCTAACTGCAAAATCACTTTAGACTGGCAGCTGAAGATCTCTAAACCGGACACCCTGTGGCCCTCCCCGAATAACCGAATTATAGATGTGTCATTGTACAGTGGAACCTCTATAAACCGGACACCCTGGGATGTCCCCAGGGTGTCCGGTTTAAAGACGTCCCACTGTAAATCAGACATATGACTATACCAATGTATGCGGCTGTGCTTGTGAACTTGAGCAGGCATTATCATCATAAATATTCATCACTTAAACACATACAATTAAGGATACACAGACTGCCTGCGTGTCGGGTTTAGAGATCTTCTACTGTATCTATTTCTCCTGTTTAAACTAATTTCCCCTAGGTCTGTCCACGCCACGCCAGGCGTCAAACTGCACGGTCGGATGCAAGCTCCCGAGTCCGCGGGCGATCAGTAACATCGTCCACAGGGCGACAGGGGTACTGAAGACGGAACGTAAACTCAGTTATATGGTCATGCAATGGGGTTTCATACTATCCAGCGATATCGTGATAACGCCCACCTCTACTGGTAAGTACACACGTGAAGGTACAAGTGGGAATGGGGGCAAAATCGCCTTTTTTCCACTTACCCCTTCATCTGTGTGTGATTATTAAAAACTAAGAAAATCACATTTTTGGATGTGGCTGAAGAAATGGGGCTTATGGGATTTGTGATCAGTTTAGCTCCTGTAGCCTATTTCACCAACAGCCAAGTATACGTTGAGGGAGAAATTTTAAATTTTTGTATAAATTTATTATTTTTTATTATACTGAATTTATTACATTATCACAGTCATTTTGGCTGTGATAATATAATAAATTTAGTATAATAATTCTGCATACTTTTAATCATCACATATATGCAGTCGTTAGTTCTATATGACATAATGCATTTCGGGGGAAATAAAGGATTACTCCCTCAAAGTATGCTTTGCTAGAAAAAATATAGTTTGTAATGTTGGTGAAATCGGCTACTGATCAAATACATGTAGCACACTCCGGTAGTCTGATGATGATCTATTTTGCTTGTTAGAAACACGACGGGTGTTTCCGTGATGGAATGACGAACCGTGCAGATCCTGATTAGACTCAGTCTGCGGATGCAAGGCTGATCTGGGTCTACATTGTCAGAGAAACCATAAGCCCCATTTCTCAAATCACGGTCGCATTTATGTGGTGGCCATTCCATTTAAGGGGCCATCATGTGTTGTGCATGTACTTATTTCTGCTAGACGAATACTGGCGTCGTTTTAAAAGTAGATCTACAGTCTAATCTCCCCGAACGGCCACCTCTCTACAACAACACCCTCTCTATAACAGCCACTATTTTATATCCTAAATGGATGATTTCCTCTGTATCTAACCCTTAGACTGCTGAACGCGAAAATTGCCTTCTTTCTGAATAAAAACATGTTTTGACAGCATTTTAGAATCATTTCCATTGCAAATGATTCTAAAATGTTGTCAAAGCATGTTTTTGATGAGAATTATCGAAGAAAATAAATAAACAGCGGACGACAAAATTTAAGTCAGCATTAATCTCCCTACAACAGCCACCTCTCTACAACAGCCAGTTTTGCGTCTTCCCATGGTTGGCTCTTGTAGAGAGGCTGCACTGTATCATTATTGACAGTATGGTCGTACTTTTCTTTATTAGCCATGTATTTTGTTTCTTTTGCAACATGTAACATGCAACATTTCAAAATGGAAATTAACAACACTACTACAGTGAAAAACCTCTCTAAACCGGACTCCCTGGGATATCCCCCAGGGTGTCCGGCTTGTAGAGGTTTCAGGCGTTCGATCATTCTGAGCCATAGTTGTGTGTTATGCGATCACGAACAGACAGTATCACCCGAGATAATGACCAAGAAACTCATCAAAAATAAGATAGATCACAGGTGTTTTATTGGTGTCCGGTTTAGAGAGGGCCCACTGTACAACTATTCTACAATGAGTGTACAATTCGGAAGGCCCGTTTGCTATGCCGGGCCCACTTGTATCCTAATTACGGCAGTGGGTGTGCAAGTGGGAGCCTGCGATTGGTATTCTAACGATCGGGATTCATCCTTACCGGAATCCCGAATGGAGACCTGGTTTTGGCATCATGTACGTCCTTGGCTTTCTTGTATGTGAGAGTTGAATCTGGTTATACCCGTTATAAGAGTAATGCTACATGTACCGGTGTTACTTTTAGGGGAATGTGCCAAGTGATTTTGATGTGGTACATGTATGAACCTGGCACCAGGTCATGTTATTCTACTTTCAGGGCTCAATATACAATTTGTGTCGCGCCCGCTTGCAGAAAGCGCGATATAGTCGGCACTTTGGCGTACGTACGTACGTGTGTCCGGTTAAAGTTGTTGGTTAAAGTTTGTTGGTTAAAGTTTTTCGGTATACTATATCTCTTTTTTTAGTGTCCATGCCTCGCCCGAAGGCGCGACATGCCGGCCGCGGCCATCTAGTATTTATTTCCATGTAAATATTCCGTTCTGATGTTGGCACACACCCCCCCCCCCCCCCCCCCCCTCCCAGTGCAGCAGGTTAAATATGGGATCAAACCCGTAGGTCCGATCTTAAATGACCTTAGATGTTGATATGCCGTTAAACACCAATAAACAAACAAACAAACTTACTTATTACAGCGATGTATTTACAGATGAGAGCGGCGGACCCCTCGTTTGCTGTACTGGCCACTCGCTACCGGCCCCTCCGTAAGTTGCCTCTAATCTGGGTTGGTGTGAGGGCCGAGTGGATGGGGCAAGGGTATCATATACATTATAGTATAAGTTGTATTACGGTCTGTTTGGACATTATACATGTGTGACCTGTTAGACAGTGGATGAGTCTGACATAGATACATATACGGTCTGATTCACGAAAGCTGCCCAAATTTGACGGCTATATAAACAATGAAAAAACAACATTTTGTTCGATAATATTATAGCAAAATTTAAGAGTGAGCCTTCCTTTTTATTAGATAGCTTGGAAATGATCTCACTAAGAAAACAGAAGTTAGATTTTGAAATTCGGTCCACAATTTCTGAAATTAGAAAAATTTACCCGGGAATTTAACATGGGGAATTTATTTTTCACAATGAACTCAATATTTAACCAAATTTCACGAAATAAAAAGAAGGTTCATTCTTAAATTTTGATAAAATTTATTATTATCGAAAAAAATATTATTTTTGCATTGTTTATATAGCCATTCATTTTTGGCAGGTTTCGTGAAACAGACAGTAAATAGATACATTGTACTTGAATTAGTGATGAAAATTTGCTATGAAACGATAGACACCCGATCTAACAATAGGTTAATCTTTATTCATCCGTGGAACAATACATCATTTACATGCACTACACGTCCATCATCACTTTCTCTAATTGTTTGATGGTGGAATAATTGCATAATCATCATAACTATACAAGAACATTGAAAGTTGGATACTATCTGCCGTTCATCTACATGAAGCTGGCTAATACAAGGGTCAGTGCGAGGAATTATCTCATCTCCATTCAAATGTAGATTACTACATATTGGCTTAAAGGTACATGCCCACTCAGTAGGCACAGACTGTTCTTTATATCAGAGAAATCACGTCAGACATTTTCTTGCAAAATAAACACTCATTCACCATCACCCCACGTATTGATTGGCATGATTATACATTTTAAGTTTCCATACTGATATCAGGGGCGATAACCGTGTTTCCTTAACATGTTAACGGACATTACTATTTATTCCCTGTATTTATTTGTTGATGTGCAATGATTATACTTTATAATTTGTCGAAAACATTATTTTTTTAGGTGGCGCATTTGATTAGTATACATAATTCAAAACATAATGCCTCATTTTCATATGAAAATAGCCTGATATCACCGCGAGTCACTATCAGTGAAAATAAATATGACTAAATGATTATATCTGTATAGCGGGGACTCGTAATTCTTAAAGGTGGCCGGATTAGCTTAGTAGGTAGAGCGTCGGACTGCGGATCAGGCGACCCCAGATTCGACAATCAAGCAGCTTGATTGGCTGAGCATGAGATATGCTGTAGTACAACTCAGGCTCAGCCAATCAAGCTGCTTGATTTCCCACCTCGACCTGCTCCTGGTTGATTCGGCTTGTCCTTGGGTAAGACAACTTCGTGCTAGCTTAAATCGAAGCATTTACATTTACGTCATTTTTAGAGGTGGTGGAATATTGACAGAATTATACACTTGTTTAATTCCTTTAAAGAACAGTTTGTGCATACTGAGTGGGCATGTACCTTTAATGGAAGTGAACGAACAATTCGAGAACTAGCATCTACGGACTAGCTTCAGAATGTGGAAATAAATAAATTCTAGCTATTACCCAGTTCGAGCTATGAATTAAGTCTGGAATTTCGGGACAAACCCGCTTGTACTGCTTCCTGCTTACACACCACTAGAGATTACTACCCATTGGCTGTACGAAACCGAACGAACGATTCCAGAATTATCATCTACAAGGTGCATGATCACGTGGTACTAACAACAAAAACAAGTACCGATTCAAAGTACGTATTCTTTTATTGTGTCCTTATTACGTAACTGATTTTGATGTAATATGACGCATTTAACGCGTCTTGTTAAGCTGTATTTGGTGGTCTCTTTATTTTCGCCAAAACTTCTGTCGTTTTTGCGAAGAATCGATTTCCGTGTCGGAGACACGGAAATCGATTCTTCGCCAAAACGACATAGGTCTGTGCCAAACTCCCGAGACCACCAAATGTAGCTCATGCAGACGCGTTTGCTGCGCGCGCCATATGTCATCAAAGTCCGTTGCATATTAAGGGAACTATCAAATAATACTTACTTTGGAGTGGGCGACGTTGTTGTTGTTGTAACCACTTGATCATGCACATTGATCTACGGTCTCCAGTGTTTCTGAAAGTGAAAAGAAACTAATCGTAGCTGTTGTACTTTTCGCGCTACGAAATCTCGAATTTGAGAGAATGAAAGCGCTTTGGCTCAGGTAGCTAACGAATTTATTTCTTTCCACATTCAGAAACATTGAAATTGTATTTAATGTAATAAATATTGCATTTCCGGCAATATTCACGACATTAAATACAATTTTTTATTTCAATAACATCGAATTTTGACAACAATTTAAGAAGTATTTCCCGCGTCAACTCTGTATGTAATTTACAACAGAGATATCAGGTTTTCGAAATTAATTAAGGAACATGCTGTAGATCTAAGCCATCAAATTTGACACACCTGCTCACTTATACGTGTAGTATGCAATTATGTTTGATGATTTATATTGGTAACCAGGGCGACAAACACGTGTTTCCCGATCGCTGTGCCCGTGAATCACGAGAAGCGATTCCCGCCCTGTGGCTGCATAGAGTTTACGCGGTCACAGCGGGTTCGCTGTACGGGTTAGTAGTGAAAGATATGTATAAGTTAGTGTTCACATTTTGGGTGTTTAAGGAAATAAATGCGAGGGAGCGCCAGTATAAAGGTACTGTGTCTCAGATGAGGTTGGAAAGTTGGGTATTGAGTTAGGACAAAACATTTAATTGAAGATTTGTATTGGTTTCCTGAATATATGTCCCTGTGAATGATCCGAGAAATGAAAACAAAATATGGAAGAAAAAATGTTATCAAAAAAATAATTAGTAACGCTAAGTATTCATATTTCCCACTGATGAGCTCACACTTAGTAGCCACGTGTATTTCTTTGAAGAGACACCAACGACGTCACCGGTAACATTCAGTTTTCGCATTTTGTAAATTCGGTTACTTTTATGACCTTAAGGTACTGCAGTGTTACATGTATCATATTACAGTGGGGTCAGCGTGTAAGTGCACACACGAACGAACACGACAGGTTGAAACCAACCTGTCGTGTTCGTTCGTGTGTGCACTTACACGCTGACCCCACTGTAAATCATCACTCATGTACGAGTCGCTATATATTGTAGGTGGCGTGGAACAGCAGGTGAACCTACAAACGCCGTATATCGACGCCTCCATGGTATACAGTACGTCAAGCATGACGGAGGCCAGGCTGAGGACTGGGCAAGGCGGTGAGTATTTGTAGGTTATTTGATTTGCATGTGGAAATGCGGGCATGGAATGCGTTCTAGCCATTTCCCACACTTAAATATAAGCCGAATCGAAGGTATGTGGATACATGTATATGCACGAGTTCTGCAGCGTGCGATATTGCGCCACTTTAGGAGCACAATATCGTTGCGCAGCAGAACGAGTGGCATATATCCACATACAAATCAAATAACCTTTTTATTATATACATGTACGTAAATCACTCCAAATTGAAGTGCACCTCAAAATATATACAAAATATAAATAAAATAAACACAAATTAGTGGTGATTTAGAAGGAAATATTTTACGATGTGAAACGTACATGTAGTTCCGGCACTGACAATATGAACTCACGAGACGTCAATATGGGAAATAGTGACGGCTTGCGTTCCATTGTGTTTCAATGGGAAATGAAAGTACGTATATACTACACGCTTTTGTTACACCACCGCATGCGCTAATCGTGCAAATACAGTGAAACCTCTATAAACCGGACACCCTGGGAGGTCCCCAGGGTATCCAGCTTAGAGAGGTGTCACTGTAAATCAGGCATATTACTTTTCCGAGACATTTTTGTAAGCTATGCAATCATGAACAGACATTATCATCGGAGATAAATTGCCAACCAAGAAAAATATAATATTGGTGTCCGGTTTAGAGAGGTTTCACTGTAGTTGTCAATTGTTTTCTTTCAAAATGCTGTAATATTGTGCTTGAAATCAATCAGATTGATTGGCTGAGCCTGTACTCTCATTGTATTGTATCAGGTAACGAGCGTTGTATTGGCCGAATATAAGCTTTAACAATATCCAGCCGTGGGTAAACGTTTGCCGTGGCACGAGGGAACTGTTTGAACCCCAAGGCCGTAGGCCACGTGTTCAAACAGTTCCAGAGTGCCACGGCAAACGTGTACCCATGGCTGGACATGGTCGAACGTTATTGTTAAATTTCCGTCGATAATATCGTGCAATTTGAGCATACTAGTATATGCAGTACTTTCGGTTCTTTGATAACCCGTTCCATACAAACAGCTGATTTAAACATACATATTCCGGAGCCGTAGTTCTCGTAACGTCATGAGACACATGCATTATGTAGGTGTTGGCTTGGCCCCGGAATGAGCATTGTCCACAGCCATGGTCAAACAACACGCGCTGTATGTTTGAACACGGCTGCGAGCGGTGCCAAACAACGGCAGTCATGCAACAATACATACTCACTGATACCGTATTGCTGTATCAGGCATCGACTTGATACGAATATCCGGGTGACACCAACTTGAAAACTGACGTTTCATTGGTCGAACGGCGTCATGTCATGCCCTCACCGAATGACGCCAGTGGAATGAGGCAACATAAATAAGTCCGCGTTCTTTCAACGAAACCACACCATAATTGCTCATTATGTAGCCTAAAATGTTACCCGATAAATATAATACTTTGCTAATGTCTTAAAAATATCATTTTGGCTCGGAAACGGTAGGAATTTTTCGGCGAGCCTCGAATTGTTTCAGTGTTGGTGGGTATATGATACGAATCTGAAAATACAACATGTGGCGCGCCTCGGAATTCCTACGCGTTTCCTAGCCTTGCCTGATACACTTTATATCAAACGTCACTAGCCTGGTATTGTCTATGTATTCTCACAGGTCTACTGGAGACCGTTGACGAAGTGATGCTACCACGTGATCAGACCGATGCCTCGTGTAGATTGGCGCCAGGAAACCCAAATAGCTACTACTGCTTCCGGGCCGGTATGTACAGTAGAACCTATCTACACCGGACACTCAGGCAGTCTGTGTATCCTTAATTTGTTCGCAATGCACAGCCGCATAACTTGGCATGGGCATATGTCTGATTTATTGGCCCTGTTCAGTAGCCCCCCTCCCCTCCCCCCGGTGCTGACGACTCCGTGTGCAGTCTGACCTTGGAAGCAACAGAGTCGCCCAGTGCAGATTGAATACATTTTCATTCACATTTCTTATTGTAAATAAGGAATATAATATTGTATCTTCACCGTGTCTCATATGTCGACATCGGCCGGGTCTTTTAAAGTGTATATATTGACAATTTATCCACATGCATGTTATACAAACTTGTAAGAGATGTCACACTTTAATCAAATAAATTACTACAATATATTGACATAGCCGGGGGCTGGGGTGCAAGGTGTGCGAACGCACCCCCTAAAACTCGTGTCAAGTGTGCATTTTAACATTCACTTACGTGTTTTTTCTGAGGGAAATATTCATAACGACAATATATGTGAATAATATATGCTCCAGTACCCCTAGTTGCGGGCAATAAATCACGTACGGTACGGGACTCGCACAGTTACTACCCGCAATTACGCACCCATCAAAACTCAATCCATAATTCGTACCCCTCTCTCTCTCTTCATGAATCTGATTATGCAATTATGTAAGATTGTTTTTTATCGAAATACGTACACTTGTGATATAACTCTGGCCTGTTTCCTTTGGGAACAAAAACTCATATTCGCTGTAACTCTCCCGTCTCTAATTCCAGGTGATATTCGTGTAAATTTCGTACCGGGCATTACATCAATGCACACGATGTTGATGCGCGAACACAACCGAATCGCCCGCGGTCTGGCATCCCACAATCCTGCCTGGTCCGATCAGAAGCTATTCCTGGAAGCGCGGAAAATCGTATCGGCCGAGATTCAGCACATCACATTCAATGAGTGGCTTCCCGTTATTCTTGGGAGATCCAGAATGCAACAAGAAGGACTCAGTCTCGCTGTACGTACAGTCCGGAGTTGTTGCTGGTTCAACATTCAAACAATTGCCTTTCGTTAACCCTTTCACCCCTAAGTAATTGGAATGGATTTGGATATGTAATTTCAGACTATGTCATTTTTGTTATCAAAATAGGAAAATTACTTTAAAAACGTGCAGATCCTGATGATACGGCTCGTTACGAGCCGGCGCATCTGGTTCTGCACTGTTTGCATAAACCGCTATAGTGGGCTTTCCGGTTCAAAAGGTTAAACTATCGTTTTCAAAACGTTTTCGTTTTGCTTAAGTTGGAAAACGATGTTTTCTGTGGTTAAACGTTACGTTTAAACCAACGAAAACGTAGTTTTATAATTAAAAAGAACGAACTGTGAAGTCGATGTGTAAACGACACTCATGAGGTGAAAGAAACGACAGTAGTTGAAATAGCTGGGATCTGGATACTTAAACGAAAACAATCGTTTCTTTGCGTACCATTGAACAAAATGATCGTTTCCATTTTATTTTCCATTATTTGCGATAAACTAAATGTTTAGATACGAGTTTTCTCTGCAATTTTATGAGATTGGGGGATTGACTTAAAATGTTAGATAGAATCGTTCAAAAATTTCCGATACGGAGGCTGTATCATTTATTCAGCTGTCAACGCTAAAATGTTTCCCCCAAAAAACCCTGACAATACAGGCGTGAGATACCGTTACTATAGAAAGCGCTCTTTGGGAAATGTGGCGCAATTCCGTGTTTTATCTTAATGCATGCTCATGTGGTTACAACAACAACAACAATGGCTGAAAGTGTTGAAAGCTCGCTCACTCCAAAGTATTAAGTATTAGTTGACATTTTCCTTAATAGGCAACGGATTTTGATGAAATATGGCGCAGCAAACGCGTATTCATGAGCTGCATATGGTGATCCCCGTGGTTCGGCACAGACGTATGTCGTTCTTGCGATGAATCGATTTCCGTGTCGGTAGACACGGAAATCGATTCTTCGCAAAAACGACAGAAGTTTGGGCCAAAGTACAGAGACCATCAAATGCAGCTTAACAAGACGCGTCTGATGCGTCATATCAAAATCCGTTACATAATAAGGACAAAATAAAATAATACGTACTTTGATCAGGAATCGGAGGGCTTCTGGAAGTTTCAGTACTTGTTGTTGTTATTGTAACCACGTGATCATACACCTTGATAATATACATGAATTGTGTTATACGTGTTATACTTGCTGGTGTGTACGTAATGTATAGCGTATCTTGTGCACATATTCGTACTAAATAGCTACATTTATTTTGCAAAACAAATTCACACACTATATACGTTTGTCAACAGGAGTCAGGATTCTGTGAAATGTACGATCCAACTGTCGATGCGACAATCATCAATTCGTTCGCGGCTGCCTCGTATCGGTTTGGCCATTCACTAGTCCATCGACACACGGGAACGGTAGGCCACCATAACTCCTACAGGAGAGAGTATCCCCTGAAGCAACATTACCTGAGAACAGACCTTGTTCTCGAGGACGGACGGTATGGACCCGATAATATACTGCGTTGGACGTCGTCCGTTAAATGCCCTAGGTCTGATAGGTTAGTTCTCCCTCCAACCTAGTCTATTCATGCCAGAATTTGGTGACGCCATGCTGCCCTAAAAAATTGTAAAACAAAATTATGTTTCTATTATTACATTATGACAATTAGATGAGTCACCATTACTGGCATTTTCATTATTCAGCAAAATAAATATACATAACTGGGTACTCTTTATGTGGCGATACAGTTATTCACTTATATTGGATGTGAATACGGATTTGATTATGTCCTGTACATTATGTGACTTAATACACCTGATGTTGTTCGATCTATGATACGTAGGCAAGTAACAGTGTATACATTATATCTGATATCAGTATTCAGATGGTTGTCATATTTAAACATTTTATCGGTTACTCTTTATTCTGTCAATAATGGATGAAACCACTTGTTTCCTGCAGATCACTAGAAGATAGTATCAGGAACTATCTACTCTTGGATAAGGACGGGAACAGTCTAGACCTCGCTTCGACCAACATTCAGCGCGGACGAGATCACGGACTACCATCCTACAACGATTTTAGGTAGCATTACTACATCGTTGTTTGGTGCCGTGACCAGGAGTGGTATTGGTTGTCTGTAGACATCGCACTCACCAACGTCTGTAATCAATACTTTTTAATTATTATGACCATCAGTTCCGCTGTATAAACTGTATTTACCCTTGTAGTAGCTATGTTTACGGTTTTACGTTAATTTTACAGTCGTCTGTCTATAACGTAATGTCTCATGTGCTTAGCAGTTGCACAGTTGTTCTGGTGAATGTATGATTTGCGACATGAATGCGCGTGCACAAGTAATTATTAAATACTAAGCTTTTGGGGCATCCATTCTGCACAAACTTTCAACATTCAACAGAAAAGGCTTAGACCAGAAGTACCACCGACAATCAAGTATGCATTTATGTTTGTTCGTGTGTGCGGTATAATAAAATAAATGTTCCATCCCATAGGAAAATTGCTCTTTTCGCAATAAAATCAATATTAGATGGAATCTCATAAAATAAAAAATAGGGAGGTTGAAATTTTGTTATTGATGAAAAATTACTTGCATTAAAATATGTTTTAGATTTATCGCGCTTATATAATAGCCACACATCTGTGGGCAGACAAATGTGGAACACACAGTAGTAGCTATATTGACAATACATCTTAAATCCAGTACAAAATGTATGTCTTTATATTCCTCACGAGCATCCGGGATGGAAGCTAATGAAACAGAAAACTGGGCCATTTTACAGTATTACTAATGTTATGCACGATTTCACAGATACTAACAAATCACATGTACTTAAAAAGTACATACTACTAATGCGTATAATCTAAATACATTGTTTGATATATTATAGAGAAGATTGGGGGTTCGGCCGAGGTCAATAGTGCATCGGGTAGTCCACAGAAACTAGGGGCAAGAATTCTGACTGTACCCCGAATTACCATGAACTATTTGTATATTAATAAAGCGGATAATGTAATACAATGCTCGATATATTTTAGAGAATACTGCGGGTTCAGTCGGGCGATTACTTTTGAAACGGATGCCGAGGGATTGCGTGACCATAGCCGGTATAATGCTCGACTACTGTCTGACGTGTACAGGTACGTACTATATACAAGGTGCATGATCACCTGTTTACAACAACAACAACGTAGCCCACTTCAAAGTAAGTATTATTTTATATTTTCCTTAATATGCATCGGATTTTGATGAAATATGGCGCAGCAAACGCATCTTCATGAGTTGCATTTGGTGGTCCAGGGAGTTTGGCACAGACTTATGTCGTTTTTGCGAAGAATCGATTTCCGTGTCGACTCTTCGCAAAAACGACAGAAGTTTCGGCGAAAATACAGAGACCACCAAATGCAGCTTAACAAGACGCGTTTGATGCGCCATATTTTAGCAAAATCCGTTACGTAATAAGGACACTATAAAATAATACGTACTTTGAATCAGATGAATTCTGGAAATTTCAGTACTTGTTGTTGTTGTTAGTACCACGTGATAATGTATAAATATATGTTGATAGAGTGGCGGTGATAACATAATCATATAATATATTATATGTTATGCCATATTCTTTGGAAAAATATTAAGATTAAATTTACTATATACCCCACCAAGCCAATTAGTCCGTTATTGTACGCTGCACACGGTAAAAAATGTGTATTGGCATTTGCAGCCTAAGTAAGCTTGGCAGGTGCGCATAATTATGTAACAAGATACCGGAAGTACTGATATTTCACAGTGGCATTTCAGTTTTGGCAGGTGCGCAAATGAATATAGATACTGGCACTTCTGATATCTCACAGGAAAATATTATCTACATCGATGAAAACATTTGACTTTTAAATGTTCAAATATAATATGTTTTTGTAATATAATTGAAGCACGTTCGTGTTTGTTTATACCTGTGCACACATTATATTGTAATACATATTAGTTCAACTAAAGCACATGGTATTGCTTCTATACTGTATGTTTCGTTAATACTTATACAACCAATGTGCATGTGGAACTACAATTTATATTATGACAAAGAATCGCACTTCAGTATCCGTCCGCTATTACAGAGTATACTGCTGAAGGACATGATTACAAAATCATGTGTTTGTATTACATACTCAGGGGCTGATCTGTAGGGGGTGGTTCCGTCCGGTGTTGCACCCCCCCCCCCCCCCCGTTCAGCCACGGAGTTTACATAGATCACATTTTACCACCAGTTGGAGTATGAATGTAAGTGCCGTAAAACACAGTACGTGACGGGAGTAGATTGCAAGAGTTACCTTCGCAACTAGACAACCCACACCCCACGTTCCCAAACTGCTGGATCCGTCCCTGTCGTCAGCTATTACAGAGCATACTGCTGAAGGACATGTGTACAACATCATGTGTTCGTATTACATACTGGCATACTTGTTTTGTTGATTGTACACACTCAGCTTGATTGGGAGCATGTCAAAACAGCCTCTGGTTCAAAATAGTCCCATGTCAAACCGACCACTATTTGGTCCAAACAGCCCCCAAGTTTTTGGAATTTGGTCCAAACGGTCCCTAATTAAAACGATACAGTCCAGTCTCACCCAATGACAGTGTCCGAAATCGAGCATGAAAGTCGTGTACATGTTCATTACCATTCACCAATAATGTCAACTCGAAATTAAATACACGATTAAGTGCATTGTCATTTGCAGCGTACATGTTTTGCTCATCCGACCATATGACAAAAGTATATACATCAATAAAGTCTAGGACTGCTACATGTTTACATGGAATCGAATTTTCACTCGCCGAAAAATATTTGGGAAGAAATTCTTATGTTTATTAACTTCCTATTTGAGTTAAGCGACATTCTGTTCATAATGTTATGTTGACGTTACATCACCGATACTGATGAAAAATGTCATAAAAAAGAATGTACGTGAGTATTTGTGTAAACGTTTGTTGACATCTGAAATTAAACTATGAAAAATATGATGAAAATTAATTGTATTCACTTTGAACTAGAATTTGGTTAAGGAGTCAACACTCTTTTGGAGACTTTATCGGGAATATGACGTTATAAAACTCCAACATTACTGGCTTAAGGCCTTCCGCCATTCAACCATTAGCTTATTTCACAAACATTGTAAAGTATACTTATCTTGCTAAGTACACTTTGAGGGAGACATTTTCAATTTAAGGATAACTTTTTTAATTGTTATTATACTGAATGTATTACAATATCACAGCCATTTTGGCTGTGGTAATGTAATACATTCAGTATAATAATTCTGCATATTTTTAACCATCAAATATAATTATGCAGTCGTTAGTTCTATATGAAATAATGCATTTCGGGAAAAATAGTTGATTACTCCCTCATAGTATATTTAGCTAGATACGTATGCTTAGCAATTTTGCTGAAATCGCTTACAGTACAATTGTATTTTTACAAGTTTATACCCGATAAAGTCTCGAAAATGTCGTGTATTAACCGAAAGTCCTAGCTGATGTGTACCTTGATTTGCTTCAATGTCCAGTTGCCCTGACGATATTGACCTGTTTGCGGGGAGTCTGACGGAGACGAAAATCAAGGGAACACTTCTAGGCCCCACACAGGCGTGTCTGGTGGTCGAGCAGTTCAAACGTCTCAAGGTCGGCGATAGATTTTGGTATGAAAGAAATTCAACAGGGGCATTCACTATTGGTACGTAACCGCTGTTGATATTTCCGGCTGTGACTGGTGAAATAGTGATTACGGGACTTGTGAGCAGTGTTGCTCCTCATCAAATTGCATACTCGTGTAGCCTGATACCGATCTAGATTGCTTGTTTGAAGCATGGCGGGTGTTGCATTGATGGAATGGCTGATGTGATAAAACATTGCGAACAGTGCTTATCCTGATAAGACTGTGCGGATGCACTTACCGATCTGAGGCTACATTGGTCACATAACACATAAGCCCAATGTCTCCAGTCACATCCACAATGCAGTGTTACTTTTACATTTACGACTGTCAATAATAGATAATAGTCAAGGTGCATGATCACGTGGTTACAACAACAACAATGAACGAATTGTTAATTCGTGGGAACGAATGAATACAAAAGAAGTATACATCCCCTGCGGGGCTACATAATTTGCCGATTGTTTTATGCTACATGTCAGAATTAAACAAATCCCCATGGTGGCGGCGGGGAGAATGCTCCCTGACCACTATATCGCGTCGTCTTGTTGTTACCTCTGGTTACGGCCTGGGTTGTGTGAATGTTTTAATGGACACTTTTATGTCACAGATCCGCGTCTTCCACCTGTGATATGGACAAATTGTAGGCCAACTGTTTTTCATTTTCAGAGCAACTAGCCGAGATCAGGAAGGTGCGGTTGTCGTCCCTGATCTGTGACAACACGGCGACGTCGTTTATCCAGCGTAACGTCTTCCTGGCACCTACATCACAAAGGTACGCAGCCATTTGGCGGGTTCCGGCTTTTGTCATGAACTAGAAATAACAAAGCAAATGTCGTTATTTAATATCAAGGGAAGTAATCACTGTGACAACTGTCGTAATCATTGAACTGTATACAGTATTACCGAATCGTTCATATAATTATAGCAGTACCACATGTGGAAAACTCGGACCTGTAACATTGAATTGTCAATTTTCATATGTCTATTGAACACAGTTCTTTACCCCAGCCACCAGTAGCCTATTTCACCAACATTGCAAAGTATACTTATGTAGCAAAATATACTTTGAGGGATTAATCATTTATTTTTTCCCAAAATGTATTATTTCATATAGAACTAACCACTGCATATATTTAATGATTATACGTATGCATACTTACTATACTGAATTTATTACATTATCACAGCCAAAATGGCTGTGATAATGTAATATATTTAGTATAATACAAAATAATAAATTAATCCTTAAATTGACAATTTCTCCCGGAAAGTATGCTTTTCAAGATAAGTATACTTTGCAATGTTGGTGAAATAGGCTATTTTCAATGTTGGTGAAATAGGCTATTTTCGATGTTCAACTTGGTGAAATAGGCTATTTTCAATGTTGGTGAAATAGACTAGTGGTGTCGTACTGTACAGCAGAGTCAACTGGCAGCAATACTCATCAAAATGAAACCTGCTAATCCATCAGTACATTAACCCGTAATTGCTGTCTGTAACACAGGACGACTTATTCTAGCCTGTATCAGCCATACATGTAAGGTATATTAAGTAAAAAACATTTATATAAGACAAAGGGGTGTTTGGAAGAAGGGGGCTAAGTCCCTTTTGGTCTTAGCCTTCTTTTTCTACTGACCACTTCAAGTAAATTTCACAAAATATAAAATGTTTAATGTGTATCCTCTCATATGAGAATATATGGTGAATGGGTTGGGTACACATATGTATCCCCAGTTGTCTGCGTTGTCCTTCCTTTAGTTTAAACATTGATTATTGCATATAAATACAATGGGCTACAAGTTCTCACAACATTAGTTAATGTCCTTCCTTTCGCCGTCAATACAAAACCGTGAAGAACGCAAAAGTAAAAACACTGCAGACACATTTCACCGCCAACACTTATGAGACATAATCATACCTTTATCTTCAGGTTGTATCCACAGGTGTTTGAACATATGGTCATAATGTTGGTGTCATCTGTGTATTTTGGTAGATTTCGGTGGATTTAGTTTTGGGTAATTTTAGAGTTTTGTGCGACTACTAATACTCAATCATGATACACGACAGAAATCGTCAATTATCACCGTTCCGAACTTACGGACCCCGTTTATTCTACCGTACTAATTATACGTGTAATAAGTGGGAGCTGATGTAAATTGCATGTTTATAACCATGCACCTAATCAACCAGAGATACCCAAATGAACCATAGCACACTGAAATATGAATCGTTCTTCAAGAACCATGTCCATTTCAGCAGCCGTAGTAGCCATCACGGGTTGAAGCCTAGTTCCTGCTTGGAGAGCTGCCGCCATTTCCCGCGACTGGACCTCAGCAAGTGGACAAACGCGGGCGTCCCGGTGCCATAATAGTTAGCATAAATAATAAATAAAATCAAAATACAAATATGTGGTTCATTATTAGCCGATCTATTTATAGATCGGCTAATATATTGGTCATCCATCGAATTCTGAAAAAGTTTGTAGCAACCCTTTTCTCCGCTATTCGGTAATCTACGAACGCGAATTTTGCTGTATCACTTCCAAATTGCATCAACCGATAAAGTTTGCATTTTTGGCAATTATCTCCGTTTAAAACTTTAAATATAGCCAAATAACACAATTTTGTATACGTAATGAGATGAACGCCGGAAGAGATTTAACCCGGAAGTTGTTGTTGTTGAAGTCCATAGTTGGCTGTAATGGCCATATACGCCAACATACGCCGATTATTGGGCTAATCTAAAGCTTTTATTTATTAAACAGAACAAGTTTCAGCCACGTATAATCGCGTAAAATGTGTTTATTCGGCTAATTTATAATCGACCTCTGCTCAAAATCTCCTCCGACTAGCAACCCCAGCATCTCGGGTTTATCCCATTGAACCGCGTATGCGCGTCATTTGACGCTAGTTAATATTCACACAATTTTCCACCAAATCAAAACGAAGAATTGCCCTTCATAGCGAACTTTGATTTGTTTACGTATCATGCAGGGATGGCAGGGATGCATCCAGCACGCGCGATTGCGGCAATCCACCTTAATTATTGTCAATGCCGCAAATTATTGATTGTCTTGCGCCCGACATCGCGCAAAAAATCACGGATGGGCCCCTTTTTAAATGACCAGTGCGCACATTAAAAAAAACGTAATTGACTATTTAAACGCGCTGCGTATTTAAATCATTGGAAGGCGTGCAGTTCAATCGAGTTTGTGCGGCCGTTGAACGTAAGCTTCGAGTCGATTTAAACCATTTAAATCGATAAACAAGGGATAAACAAGTGACAACGTTAACCTGTCATGCTCCATTAATAAGTAATAAGCTTATGGCAAATCATAGTACTTTGGGGCCGAGCTACTAAAGTGACTGGTGTGGCATGGAAATATTGAGTTCTGATTTTTGGAATTTTCCTCATCGTGGACCCGTTAAATGCGGGATAGTACAACCCGTTGGCCCGGCCTTAAATGACCTTAGCTGTTGATAGGCCGTTAAACACCAATACTCACTCGCTCATTCATTCCTCCCCCCCAGACTCAAGACTCAGTAACTACTAAAATGCGGACATATACATGTATTGAACCCTGATTTGATCGGCTAATAACATCATGCTCTGCATGACTTTTCATTTACGTCTTTGCTCAGTCGTTTGTCACTTGCTGAACATATCTGAGGCTGTCACTGGGCAAATGGGGTTTACAGCTTTTGCATCCAGTGTAGACCCAGATTAGCCTGTGCATCCGCACAGTCTGATCAGGATCTGCACTGTTCGCTATTTCATCGGTGAAACACAGGCCATGGTTCTGTTATGAACTGGAATTTGGTCCTCATCAGAGAGTAGCGATCGGTGTAGGTCATGATGAGACTGCGCGGATGTGCAAATTCATCTGGGTCTGCACAGGTCGTAAAACAGTTGTGTTATTTAAGAGACAATCATTTAACAAAGATGTTAAGTTTATAATTATTGGTCGATTTCTGTCAATATTCATATCAGAATGTTTGTTATTTTACATGGATTCTAAATATTGTATTTATTTCCAAGTCCGGAATAATATTGAACTTTTATTCAAAAAATTGCGAAAAAAATTATTTAATTTTCACAAATATTGAATTCGAAATTCTGCACATTAATTCGTCTGTATGTTACATGTATGCAACGCTGTCAAGATTAAGCCATAAAGTTTGATAAGTAATCTCATTCCAGAGATTACAACAAAGACAGTTTGACTCTTTGTCCACGGTGAGACCCGGGACCCCAAACCAACGTCATATGACCAATATGTAAATGAGATAATACATTCTGATATCACGTGGTGCATAATAAACAATTTCATTGGTTAATCTAGTGTATCCAGTATGTTTGTAATTTTCGGATGAAAATTGGAAATATATTCCGGGACAGTTGTAAAATAATTGTTCACAAGGAAACATCATGTAAAAGTAATAAACGGACATACAGCCGCCGTTGATGCGCTGGCAGTGGGTCTGAATGATACATTTTCAACATGTTACATTTGTATTCGGTAATTTATTGACATGACAACAAACAAGAAACATACACAATAAAACAGTGAAATGTGTGTTATATACCTTCATATTTTCCCCATTGACTTTGCATTGTTGCTACCCACCAATAAATTGCCGTATTGTACGCTGTCAAGCAGTCGTATTGTCGCCGAACTGCGTCGCGCGCCTGTGTCGTTAAACTGACAACAGCTGTTCGCGAATAAGGAAATGTCCCAATCCAAGGTCCATAAAACTGACATCAGCACCAAAATATGTCTGTTATGAAATATAGCCTGTATGGGATAATACGATAACGTTACATACCAAATACACTTGTTGCCAACACAAATCTTTTTAACTCCTGTATTAGGTTGATCCGATGAAGCCTTGAGGCGATGTGTCTCAACCTCGTAATAGTTCCAACAAGCAACATATCGTCATCAGGCTACATTGCTCAAATGTTTTGAATGGGTCAAATTGTAGCCGTATATAACATATCTGAGGCGGTCTATTGTAGCTAGCTACAGGAGTGTACTTTTTGATTAGGAGCTAGACTGGTCACAGGTCCCATAAGCCCCATTTCTCCAGTCACAGACACATTTTCAGTTAATGTGATAATTGTGACTAGCGTGTTTCCTGATTATTTAGCACAATCTACACATCAATATTGAACAATATAAACCTTTATTATATACCTACCCATGAAATACATAGTTATACGATGTAAATAAGTCATATGTTCTCATCGATGAAATAAACAACTTCCGGTGAAAATACGACTACTTCCGCTAGCTATATTCTTAACGCGCATCTGCAGTGCCGGACTACAAATAGGCTGCAAATGCACATTCATTACCATATACAGTCTAAAAAACTGCTAATTTCCATGGAGCGGTATAAAATAAATATAATATTCATATTTTTGGAACGAATATGACATATATGTTCATCTCGCGGTGTGAAATGTCGATATTTCACACCACTCGATGAACATATATGTCATATTCGTGGCCAAAATATGAATATCCTCTATTTTTCATTTGATATGTCAACTGAGAAGTGTATCATACACAAAGTGTGATCACGTGTTTCCGAACGGTGTGACGTCCTTTCTTTATAGCAATTAAATAAGTGTATAATTGTGTCACTATTCCATCAGTTCTAAATATTACGAATGCCTGCTATACAGATACAATCATTTAGTAATAATTATTTTACTGATAGTGACGCGCTGTGGTATCAGGCTGTTTTGATATGCAAATGAGGCATTATTTTTTACACCCCCCCCCAACGAGTTGGGGGGGGGGGGGGGTATACTGGAGTTAGGTTGTCCGTGCGTCCGTGCGTCCGTGCGTCCGTCCGTCATCAGAGAAATATTGTTATAACTTATATTTCCTTCATCTAAAATGCTTAATATTTCACACATGCATTCCTGTAAGGCTCTACTATCATGCTGTGCCGAATCCACGACGTCCAACCCCCGCTGATCACACTGTCTTATATTAACTTGCTCGGATCTGCTTCACATTTCACACACGCATTGCTCCAATGGACCTCTACCACCCTGTGACAAATTGACGTTCGTGCCGCCCCCGCTAAGCCCAGAGTCAAGGTCAAAATCCCACACATTTGGAATTATTTTACATATTTAGGGGTAACCTGGGCCCACGTGGTGGGTATTCCGTAACCTCACTTACTTACCAATCTAGTTTAAATTATGTATGTTAATTAAATGTGTCACCTAAAAAAATATATTTTCGATATACATTGTATTATAAAGTATGATAATTGTATATCAAAAATAAATATAGAGAACAAATAGTAATGTTCGTTAGTAATTCAATGAAACACGGTTATCGTCCCTGATATCAGTGTGGACATTTACGTCTTATAATAATGCCAATTAATACGAGGGGTAATGGTGAATAAATGTTTATTTTGCCAGAAACTGTCTCAGATGATCATGATGATGTTTGTACTGTCTGTTCCACGTTTTTCTGCCGACGAACATTTGGCTATTAAACACATTAAATCTAAACAATATTTAAAAGTAAGTACTTTTTCATAAATAACCCAAAATTCACCCTCCCCATCAAAATTGATTTGATGAAATTCCATCAAATATTGATTTTATGGGGAGTCAATTTCCAAAATGTTTCGTTGTTTGATCCCGAAGGATGAAAAATCGGAAAATTTTGGAATTTGACTCCGAAACCTGGCGAGATAGCTTGAGAATGATGTAATTAAGAAAACAAAGGTTATATTTTGAAAATCGGTCCACAAATAAAAAAATATTTAAGCAAAATCTATTTTAGCCCCCATGTTAAATTCCCATAGGAAAATCGTTTTTTTCCCAATAAAATCAATATTTCATGGAATTTCATGAAACAACAATTTTTAGCGAGGGTGACTTTTATGTTATTGATGAAAAAGTACTTACTTTTAAATATTTTTTAGATTTAATGTGTTTAATAGCCAAAAGTTCGACGGCAGCAAAACGTGGAACAGACAGCATGAGTAGTATAAATAACACTTTGTACCTACTGAGTGGGCCTGTACCTTTAATATAGTTCTAATTGAATGACATATTTGTATGAAATATACCGCAGCAAATGCGGTACACGTTGCCCTTTATTTTATTGCGACTTTAAACTCATAATTAAGTAATTTTGACAAAGAATCGGTTACCGTAAATGTAAATAGAGCACGTGAATGTAAGACATACATGTAAGTGGTACTCGATTCTTTGTGAAAGTTGTAAGTTATTGTAAATAACTATCAGAGCACCCATAACACACATATGCCATTGTATTTATGAGCGCTAAATATCATCAAAATTCATCCGTTTGTTAGGAAGATTTTAAAGAAAATATGCAGTCAAATTACGTCACAGATTACGTCACGTCGGAAAATCGGGTTCGGATACCACGTGATCCCACACCTTGATACAGTGCTTCGTACAATGACTCGATGAGAGGAATCCCAGATCGACCTATGCAACCGCAAGTTGCACGTGACTCGAATTATTGAATCACACATTTGTATCTCTATGTTCAGAAATATCTCTCACGAATACGGCCTATGTCGAAAAGGCCGAACTGTCACGAGAGCGAAAAGCTGATTTGTATACGACCGTTTTTAAAAAACGGTACGTATTATGATTTACCGCAGGGCGAGCGCGCGGCGGGCGGGCGGCTGAAGAAAAAGTGCATAGTTCGTGTACACAACTCCTCCGAATCCGTTCAGTCGATCAATTTGAAACTATATACACGACTTCTACACATATAGCAGATGTGCACCTTGGTGTTTTTATGCCGAAAACGTATTATTTAATAAGAATATCAGCTTTTTTATTTAGCCATTTTTTCTACATTTTTTCTATGCAATTCTATATACGGTACAGAGGTTGTGTACACAACTCCTCCGAAACTATTCGGTCGATCGATCTGAAACTATCCACGTCTTCTACACATATTGAAGATGTGCAACTTTGTGTTTTTATGCCGTAAATATATGTTTTAACAAAAACATCGCCTTTTTAATTCAGCCATTGTTCCTACACTTTTCTATACAGTTCTATATATGGTACAGAGTTTGTCTACATAACTTCTCCGAAACCGTTCAGTCGATCGTTCTGAAACTATTCACAAGTCTTCTACACATATTGAAGATGTGCACCTTGGTGGCTTTATGCCGAAAAAGTATGTTTTGACAAAAATAACACCGTTTTAACTTAGCCATTTTTTCTACATTATTGTATCCAATTCCTTATCATTTCTACTTTACATTCTACTTTTCTATCTCTGCTTAATTTAGTATACATGTTTAGCACAACGAGATGAAGAAATAATGCTATAGACTTTCAAATTCTCATTAATGTTTCTTGCCTTGGTGACAGCTTCACATTTCAGCATCTTCGCTGTCTGGCCCATATTCGACGGGCGTATTTTGTGACTTGCGGCACTGTTGTTAGTACTGAATCACTCCCCTTGTGTATATTTTTGGCCATTTGCAATTAGATGCGCAACCCGGAACTACTGGTGCGGAGTTGGGCGTTTGACACGTGTTCATGGGGTGGGAAAAACTGTCAAGTTTCATACCACTGTGGTCAAACGCCTCCTGTTGATGATGTTTATTGACTGACCTCACCGACTGAACAGAGCAAACGTTAATTCACAATATATAGAACTATATGCATTCCGGAAGTCGGACTTCGTCCATTTCGCGCACCTCCACGTTATAATTATCTCCCCTGTCCAGGAGCTCAGGGGGAAGTCCGACCGGTTTCCTATGTAAACTATTCATTGTTTAACGCTTCAAACAACTACAATACAATTTAAATTCAGATTTATATTGTTAGACGGTAATTAAAAATTATTCTTATCACCATTTCGTAATTTTCTTATTTCTTAAAGTGAAATATTCTGCCATTGAAATGAATATATGGCCCTAAATCCGCAGCTTTGCACAATAGTGTCCATTTGTAACCGCTATATGACTTTGGTTACATGGGTTACATGCTATATGTCTTTGGTTACATAGTATAGAATCAGATATGTTACAGAGTTTTGAATGAGATTTGTAAGTATTATCTATATCGACTATTTTAACTGCTATTATGCATTGGTTAGTAGTTACATGGGTTACAATTGGCATTTTGTCATAAAATTCATGTGATGTTGGATATTTTGGCAGGTTGCTATGGCTATAGGACCTTAGGCGATGTGTGATTTATGACTCTAGGTGTCTTGGTGTATGGTCACTTCATGAGAAAATGGATAAGGTTCAATTTTTAATTAAAATTAAAATTTGTAAACTACAAGTTGATAATTCAAATTATTCCGTGTCTTCTGAGAATATTGTGCACAGGTTGTTTGCAGAGTGTTCCTTGTGCTAGGAAATAATGTTGATCCTTAAATTATCGGATTAAAGAAGTGTGCTATATCATCAAGGTCAATGCTGGTTAAAAATGAAGCAATATCATGTTCTAATATTTGTCCCTGAAATGGAATTCTAAAATTATAATTTCAAAATTATTAGTCTACATGCCGCCTGTGCTTTAGTACAAGATAAATTTGTGGAATGCAGTAAAAAATAGTTAAATTGTGAACCTGTCTGATTATTGAGTGGGAATTTAGAATGTGTAATAAATACTTTGCGGAATAATGAAATGTGTTTTTAGGAATTAATATTTTGGAGAAAGCAATTAAGACAATAATACAAATTTACATATTGTGTGTTTATAGTGACCGGGCTCTTTGATATTAAGCTAGCTTAGATAATCTCAGCTCTATGGATGACTTTTACTATTTCATCTGTCCTTTATATTATCTGTGTCCTTATTAGTTTAGACCCGACCATTATAAAATATGGTCACGACAACTGCCATTCTGTCATGGCATTTAGTGACGAGTGATCGGTTTATTACTTTGCAGTTCTGTTAAAAACCTTGCACAGACCAACAATAAACATATAAATATACCTACTTTCACCTGGATTATTATTTTATTTCCTTATATTCGCAAAGCGCGAGAACGGAACGGGCTGTTATTCTGACCATATTCTATAATGGCCGGGTCTCAGCTTTAAGGATACAGATAATATAAAATACAGATGAAATGGAAAAAGTCATCCATATAACTGAGTATTCTAAGCTAACCTTAAACTTGCATGCTTAATTTTGAAAGTTTCATATTTGGATGTAAACATGTACAAAAGTGTGATATCTTCAGTCAGCACGGGTATTGATTTTGTACAATAGTGAACAATAATTGTCACATGTATACCTTACCACATTGTTCTTGATAAGTGTTGTTGTAACTGATTTTCAAATGTTATTTATGTATGTATGCAAGTTGGAAGTTTTATATACGGGTCTATATATTGCAAATAGTCTGACCATCCTTGGTAGTACAATTGTGATCAAGAACTACAATGGTCTACATATTGCCGATAGTCCGATCGCCTTTGGTAGATATCAATTATGATCACGAACTACAATGGTCTACATATTGCCAATAGTTTGACCATCCTGGGTAGTACAATTATGATGAAGAACTACAATGGTCTTGATAAGTGTTGTTGTAACTGATTTTCAAATTTTATTTCCGTATGTATACAAGTTGGAAGTTCTATGTATTGGTATATATATTGCAAATAGTCCGACCATCTTGGGTAGTACAATTATGATCGGGAACTACAATGGTCTACATATTGCCGATAGTCCGATCACCTTTGGTAGATATCATGCAAATAGTCCGACCATCCTGGGTAGTACAATTATGATCAGGGACTACAATGGTCTACATATTGCAGATAGTCCGACCATCGTGGGTAGATATCAGTTATGATCAGGAACTACAATGGTCTACATATTGCCAACAGTGTATACTTGCATCAGACTACAGTGTGTATGAGGCTTGCATTATGATATTGACAGTCTATATGATGGACTATAACGTGTTTACAAGTTTAAACAGATTAAATGTCCATTCTCAAGTCAAATCAATATGTGGCAGACCTTTCTGTTCTAATTAAGAAGTGTGTATTTTCCTGACTTTGATTTATGGCCGCACAGAATCCCTGTGGTATGTATGAGAAAACCGGTATTGTTACATTTGTGAGCGTGAAGTATGACAGGTGTTTCATTCATGGAATGACGAACAGTGCAGAACCTGATCAGACTGTGAGGATGCACAGGCTGATCTGGATCTACACTGGCTGCAAAACCATTAAGCTCCATGTATGCAGTCACTGCCAAATGTACCAAAAACATCCAATTTCTGTAAGTTGTCTATTTTCCCCCATCTACATTTATATATGTGTAGTACCTGATCTGTGACTGGAGAAATGGGGTTTATAGGATTTTTAACCAGTGCATATATTGATCAAATAGCACATTATATAGCCTAATAATGATATATATTGTATGTTAGAAACATGATGGGTGTTTCATTGACGGAATGGCGAACAGTGTTGATTAGACTACAGATTCACAGGCTGGTTTGGATCTACATTGGCCGTAAATATGATAATCCCGATGTCTCCAGCTACAGCCACATTTACCAAAGACTTTGGTACTTTATGAGACAAGAAATTTAGAGCAGAAAGTCAATTTCTGTAAGTTGTCTCTTTCTACATTGTTCTAAAATAACTGAAATTTCTGCATTGTTTTTCGTCGAAAATTAGGATTTCCATTGTTATGCAAGTGTTATGTTACACTACATTTAAGCTAATAAATCCTGTATATTAGGTTGATAGCTTATCCCAATATATACTACACTGTACTATAGTATTATTCCAGATCCCATCAGAGAGTGACCAGACAGTGCAGATCAAAAGAAGCTAAAGTTGGAAAACAACTCTCTATACTGGCGTAGAATACCATTAAACTCATTCTTATTAGCGACTGTACAAACATTTGAATAGACGTATTATACAGAATTATCACACCTCCTGCAGAGTACACTACAAACAATTATTGGTCAGTCACGGGATGCATAGATTGATTCAATGAATTCATGTATTTGTGTCAATCATTCAATAAACTAGTACTCTCGACTAGTGTGTGTAGTGTTGTATGTTGTATTGAACATAAACTTTACACAATATATCGCATCTTGACTTAGACTAGGGTATGTTGTAAACAAATATAAAGTAAAAACAATGTCTTCCTTCCACATGTTCCAAAGCCTTCTAAACATAAATCACTTGAAAATCTTACAACGAAACCCGTCATATCATCTCATAATCAACCGATTTAAGATAAGTCGTAACAAACAATACGCTAAATTAAATTGATAACTTTATTACGTTACGTCACATGCCTTAAGTTAAGTTAAGTTAATAATTCAATCAGATCTCCATATACGGACATGTTCGTGATATTTTAGTGACAAACGGTAAAGAACGGTAAAGAACGGTGAAGCCAGGAGCATACAGCTACAGAACATAGAAATATTTTTTGACAGCAACTAATCAGGTAATATTTAGCACTTGATATAGCACTTACTATAGTACTTGATATAGCACTTAACATAGCAAACGAAGATAAACATAATAAGAATAAAAATAACAATAAGATATACTATGTAAATGTAATTTTGTTGACTGTTTCGGTTTCCCTTCCTCAGTATATATAAACTAAAAACAACAAAACAACAAAAACAACCAAAACAAACAAAAACTTAAACGTGGCTGAAATGTCTTCTCCCATCTCCAAAAGCACAAGAAAACGCGCATGGGAAGACAACTCGACATTGTCACCTGATAGCAAATCACCCGAAGCTAAATTAGCCAACAACAGACAAGCACATAATTCACCCACACCACCGCCCCGGCAGACACAGCAAAACACACAGAACAGACAAACCAATCAGGAACCTCGACGGACACTCTACATTTCAAAACAGAGGGCCTAAGGCGTAGGTCAGTAACTATTCCACAATTTGTTCTGGCATTCCTGTCATGTAGGAAGCCATATAAGTCAAGCCGAAATCAGCTGTGGCAAGGATACACCAGACATCTTCAAAATTAAACTACCGAATCGCTACACTAACAAAGGAAAAAGCTTCACAACCCCAGTTGGCATGACCGGAGTTGAGTTCAGACACTTGTCGCACCAAAACACAAACATACAACACCCATCCGCTAAACAACAACCAAACCAAACAGTCACTCTGGGGATTGCAGATCATCCAGACGACTTCACACGACTTAACAAAGAAGAACTAATGACAGCACTAGACGCTGGAAAAAAACAAAATAACTGAAGCACATATCATCGGCAAAAACAAATCAACACTTCTAATTAAATTTACCTCACCCATTCTACCATTCAGAATAATACCTGCTAGCTACATTAATTGCGGAAATGACATCATCATAGGCATCACGATATCACGTACCATTAGATATAACAAATGACAACAATTTGGTCATAAGCAAAACAATTGCAAAAACAATAAAACTGCATGTTCCATCTGTGGCTACTCACACACTTACACGGCGTGCACATACAAACATACACGAGCTCAATATTTTTGTAACAACTGCTACGTTGCTCAACAATATTCAGCAGGGGAGGGGGGGTGGGCGAGAATAGGGTCAAACTCTTGCAGAATGACCTTCCGTTTCACACCAGCTAGTTATCGTTCGAAATACCATCACAGCCCTCAAAAAAGAACCCGGGACGACCCACAACCCTCGCCGGGACATCTGGCCAGTCTACGGATGGGATAACGTACACCGTCTTGTCGCGTTTGTGGAAGGGGGTGACACATCAAATATCACTCTGCTTCAGTTGCGGGTATGAGATGAAGCTATTGAAATTTAAAGACTTGATTAGTAGTAATGGAGTCAAAATTGTACCACTTACCGTGATATCATTTCCACCCCTTTATAATACCCCCACCACCCCCGAAGAACCCAAAAATTGGTCAACGATGAAATTGTCTCCCTACAGCAAATTTATGAATTTTTGGAGAAAATGATTTTGAAAAGAGGGAGTCAAAATGATACCACCTCCAACCAAAAGTTGGTGGTGGTATTGTAGTCCCAATTATATTGGTAATTGACTTTTGAAAAAATATATTGGTGTCATAAATACATCAAGTTTTTTTTCAACGCCTCATTTTTCTCCTCCGATATAGCTAATTTATTTCGCAGATCAGCAACTAATTCTACCAGCTCTAGTCTACCACGTTCACCTTTAGCCACCTGACAGCGTTGTTGCTTATGTCTACAAAGAGTTTGGGCACTAACGAATTTACAAGGGCATATGGGCCATTGAAATTGTCGGGGGACACAAGGAAACTTTCTACGTCTCGCTAGATGCCTTCGTAGATAGTCTTTACACGTAAACGTCTTACAACAAGTCACACACTCCATTATATATGTATATAGCCTATGAAATGTATTTGTTCAATTGGACGTGAAAAAAACATGATGTAAATTTTTCACGCCCAATTGAACAGATCAATTGTATAGGTTATATACAGAAAATATGATAACGCCAGAAATTGAAAGTTTGAGAAGAGAAGCCGAATCTCTAGGGATTACGTATAGTAAACAGTTGAGAGTTAGGGGGTTGACAAAGCTGATAAACGCCACAAAGAATGAGGCGTTTATGAAGCGATTTACCCGCGCCCACAAACGAGGAGCCTTTAAAGACCTCTCACTAGCAGAGGAAGTTGGTAACATAATTCAAAAAGAAAGTATTGTGGGGTTAAGGGCTAGGGTAATAAAACCTTCAAGCACCAATAATTTGTCTCAAATTAGACGCATAGGTGATCAAATACCAAATAATAAGAAAAAATCTATAGTTCGCGCGATAGTGGAAAATGGTGAAGAAATATTGGGGGCTCACGATGAAACATTGGAAAAAGTAGAAAATGGAAGACGGGTAGTTACATTATCCTTTCGTAAAAACATTGACATAAACGGGTCTTAACGCATGTCCGATAAACTCGCTCCTTATATAACAACCAATTTCTATTTGAGATATTCATATTCTTACAAGCTAGAACATATAGAGGAAATTAAAAATGGAAAACCTATAACTATAATATTTCACAAAAATCTCGGTAGCGAACCACTATCATCAATGAAAACCGTTAAAGAATGGCTGTCAGAAAAGGAGCAAACACGAATAATGTCCGATAAAATAGACAGACCAAATACAAAATGGAAGTTTGTAAGATGGGTAGAGGTTTTTGTAAAGCTAATACAGGGTAGTAGGGGAATAGATTTGGGACTACAATCCAAAGAAGCAGCAGGAGGAGAACTTCCAGAATGGCTGAAGAATAAAAAAGGTATGTATTCTTTAGATAAGTATAATGACGACCTTTGTCTGTTCAGGTGTCTAGCTATGCATATGACATATAAAAGACCTGACAGATGTACAGAAAAGGCGAAAGAACTTAGTAAGCAATATTTCGATAGTAATGTGGTTTCACCAATTCCTTTTTCAGATCTGAAAAAGGTTGAAGCGTTTTTTAAAATCGGTATAGAAGTATATCAACCCACCGAATGTAATGTATGGTGGTTGAAAAAGGTACCAGCGCACTATAAGGCAATAGGTAATAAACCAATGACAATAGGACTGTTTAATAATCACGCATTTCTGATAAAAAAAACTTAAAAACCTATCTAAAATTTACGCCTGCGATAATTGCAAGCAGAAATTCACGAAAGCGAGTAATATGAAGAGACACGGACCAAAATGTATGAAAGGTGAGACAAAAGTAATATGTGATGGTAATTATTTAAAGCGACCGCGTTCGTCGTTCGAGAAAGCGTTCTACCCAAAAAGTTCTAACAGTTATGGGGCGATCGATTGGATGTACTCTGTGGAAAAGCAGGAGGGAAATCACATACACCACGAACAGTGTGGACAAATGGGTGAATGATGGATTTTAGGAGCTCCAGTAGATGGATACTGTACAGAAACCAATACCGTATATCAATATCACGGCTGTTACTGGCACGGGTGTGAGATTCATGCAAAGCATAGAAAAGAAGAACGCGCATCCACTATGAGAAGAGATACATTTATTAGAAGAAGCAAAGAATTCAACCTAGTAGTTATGTGTGAATGCGAATTTCAAAGAACAGGTAAAGACATAAAGATCGGTTGCGACACTACTCTTTATCCATATCAGATAGTACACGATTTTGAGGCGTATCTCAACCCAGAATTTGAAACTCTCGGTAATAATCTAGAGTACGAAGCCGAGCACGTTCCGGTAAGCGTTAGTATAGGAGATAATTTCTCAGGAACAGTAACTCATATTTGTGATAAAGATCCCACAAAACTTATAGAAAAATTCGTAGAAGATTTGAAAGTCAGGGGATAAGCTATAAGAGAAGAAGTGTGGTCAAGATATGGGTTTAATACAGAACATTTACATAAAAACCAAATCGCCAAGATCGAACAGTGGATAGAGCAAGTACCGGTTATAGGTTTTAACAGCAGTAAGTACGATATAAACTTAATAAAGAAATACCTAGTAGGCGAACTGGCATCAACAACAAAGAAAGTAATGGTCGGAAAACGTGCAAACGCAACAATATTTCTATTTACTCCAGAGTTTAGATTTCTTGATGTAATACTTTATCTAGGACCTGGTGTAAGTTACGATAGTTGGATAAAAGCCTACGAATGTAAAGGACAGAAATCTTTCTTTCCTTACGAGTGATTCGATTCTCCAGACAAACTGGACTACCCAGGACTACCGGATATAGAGAATTGGTATTCCAAACTATCTGGGTAAATGTTACTAGACGAAATAGAATTAAGTAAATGTCTTATAATTTTCGAAGAAGAGAATATGGAAACCTTCAGAGATTGGTTGAAATATTATAACGATTTAGATGTAGCACCGTTCCTAGAAGCGTTGGAAAAAATGTGTGAATTTTATAAACACAGAGGTGTGGATATTTTCAAAGATGCGGTAACACTACCTGGAGTAGCTATACAATATTGATTGAGAGGAACCATTAAAGAACAACAACCTTCAAAGACGATTATACCGGAGGATGCTCTATATGCACCAAAAGAAGAAACATACGAAATGATGGAAGACGCTCTAGTTGGCGGTCCATCAATAGTATCTACACGATATGCAGAAGCTGGTGTTTCAATTATTAGATCTAATTCCACAGGAATTAACAAACCTTGCAAGGCTGTTTTGGGGTACGATTCAAACGCGTTATATTTATCTACGTTAAATAAACAGATGCCGTGTGGGAGAGAAACTATACACCATATAGATACCCCACATAACCCTAAATTTATTAAAACGTTTTGTAAAAGAGTTTTATCTGGAGACTGGTTTGGGTTTGCGGAGGTGGATATAGAAGTTCCACACAACTTAAAAGATAAGTTTTCTGAAATGTCCCCAATATTTATAAACAGAGAAGTAGAGGTTGATGAAGTTCCCGCACACATGTTAAAAATAAAATTTATAATATACCTGGAATCCGAACAAGAGGAGATGGAAAAAAATTGGTGGGATCTATGACTGCCACTAAAGTATTGCTGTACGCGCCACTGTTGAAATGGTATTTAAAACACGGCCTAGAAATAACTGGAGTTCATCGTGTTATAGATTATATTAGTGGAAAACCATTCGAATGGTTCGCAAAAGAAGCTACAGCCGCAAGACGAACAGGCGAAGTAGAACCAAATAAGAAACCAGTAGCCGACATAATGAAATTATTTGGAAACTCGTGTTGTGGAAAAATGATAGAGGCAACGGAGAGACTTTTAAATACGACATATACACAAAACGAAACCTGTGTTGACAAAGCATTAAGATCTGCATTCTTTGACGATTTGGAAGAGATAGGAGATGCGTACGAAATGTCTTCAAGAAAACGCAGGTGTGCGGTAAAGAGACCATTCCATTGTGGAATAGCTAAATTGAGAATGTTTGAATTTTACGACGCATTTCTAGACAAATACGTAAAAAGAGAAGACTTTGAATTAATACAGATGGACACGGATAGTATGTATATAGGAGTTAGTGGAAAAACGATAGAGGAATTGATTAGACCCAACTTACTAGACGAGTTTGAAAAAGAAAAAAATAAATGGTTGGCTTGGGATAATTCGAGCGAAAGAGAGCCCGGACTTTTCTAAATGGAATTTAGCGGAGATAGGGCGATAGCGTTATCTAGTAAGTGTTATTTCGTAGAAATATTTAATTCCATTAATAAAAACTCTGCGAAGGGAATGTCCAAGAGAACTAACAATATAAATTGGGATGGATATAAACGAGTACTAACCGAAACTACAGAAGATGGAAAACACATTATAGATGTAGCACAAAATAGAGGATTTAAAATGAAAGACGGCGTTATGAAAACGTACTGTCAACACAAATTAGGACTCTCGGCATACTACGATAAAAGACGCGTGCTACTAGACGGAATACATACAGAACCTCTCTAATGATTTATTTAATAATTTTGAAAATTAGCAATCTAAAGACTCTGACGATCCGGAGGTAGCTGGGTGTCAGAAGGCACCATAAGAAGTTCTTCGCGAACAAACCCGCGAGATGGCCCATCATCCAAATAGTAGAGCACGGCTCATCGGGTTTGGTAATAGATCGATCTAGATGATATACATTGAGAGACCACACGGGATCAGTCGCGCGGCGGCTGCCACCTTCGAGCTCTCCCGGTTGATAGAGGTACCGGACGTCAACATCCGATGGAAGCCGTTGCTCCTCTAAACCAACGGGTCGCCCGCGCGAGACGTCAGAGGGCTTGCTCGTCACCCTTTTAAATTTGATAGCATCTACGGGCTTCTTACCTATCAATCTGGTAACCTCTCCGTTCAGTGTGGAGACCACGGCGGGCAGTCTGGCCACTCACTCGGTCGATCGTGAATGAGGGTCTACAAGTTCTTTGGCGTATTGGTGTCCGAACAGTTTCTCAGTCAGGGTTCGATTGAAGCGCTCCACAATCCCCTGGTCCCGGTGGATGTTAATGCGGCCGCGTCTGACAGAAACGTCGTGCTTAGACAATAGATGAGAGACCGCGCCCAAGAATTCGCGGCCGGGATCGACCTGGAGAAGATTCGGCCATTTGAGAGGACTCCTCTTATATATTCGGGAAAGGGCCTCGGCCACCTCCTTAGACTCTTTAATATTTTCTGCGGATATGCCAGCGTGTACTCGCGGTTGGCTTCTTGAACGTTCTGAAAAGTTTGCGCGGCGTGATTCTCGGGTCGAAGCTCTTCGTTGACCCAGTCCAGATGGGCGGTTCTTTTTTTGACCATGCTTCCTTTGCGCTATTGAGTTGTTCTACAGCTAAATCGTGACGCTTGCGCTCCTCATCCACGTTCGAGCTTCTCATTTTCGAGAATATAAAGTTGCTACCGCCGAACGCCAAGGCGTTTAAAAGCGCACCACCTATCATTATTCCGATCGAAGCCATTTTATTTCCATATATTAACTGGTAGAATTCCAACTTTAATTAGATAATCTCGGGTCCAAACTGCAGCCGCTACATCTAAGGTCGCGAGCCCTACGTCTCTCACAGTAAAGTCCAATTTGGGAGCGGACCCTCCTACGAGCATCTTTGATAGTCGAGCATACCCGATACTGAAACCCGATATCACCACGGCGTGATAAAGCGCATTCACTATCATTTTACCATCTTGTTCAGCCATTGTTGATAATTATAATTATTGCATATAAAAGGGATCGTGATCAATGTTTAAATGGGGGGCATCCAATTGCGATTGGTGTTTCGTAACTTTCTTCGGAAACGCGGCAGGGTGTTTTTTCGATAATGATTGGTGTAATAGGGGGTATTTCCACACACACAGGGCACCAATAACTGCCAGACCACCACCAACAATCCAACTCCAATTCGTGAATTGGGGGTGTTGGGGTTCAATCGTGATTGGATGAATTGGGGGTGCTGTTGCACTCAACACTGTTGAATCCGATTGCTCTGTCTTCAGATGTTTTGCTGTCTCCGTCCCCGATTGCAACGACTGTTTAGCCTCTCGAAGCTCGGCAAGTATTTTATCTTGTTTAACTTTTCGGGTGGCAGCCGCCGCCCGCCCAGCAGCCTGTCTTTTTGGGTTTTTATGTCGTGCTGTTGAGGGTTCATCCAACGTGCTCTGGTTCAACTTCAATTTCGATTGGGTTGGAGCAATCGGGTTCGATTGGGTTGAGTGAGTGTGGTTCCGTCACTCTCGCAGGTGTGTCTTGTGTCATTATTTTCTGAGCTTATCGTTCGTGGACATATATGTTCAAATTGACAGTGTTTACCCGTGGTCAACGCGGTTGTCAACGGAGCTAAGTACATTCCAAACTTGTGATAAATTGAGCAGCAGGCTGTTCTAAGAGTGTGTCCTATAAAAGGGTCAGTCTCTAGATCGCGAATGAACCCAGCGGTGTTTGGTATAGGGAGAAGTATACTAACGGCGGTTGCGTACAAATGAATAGCCGCCGATCCAAGAGTTTTTGTCATCTCCGCACCTAACCTAGATTCGTATCGCGCATACATTTTATTGATCTCCGCATCTGACATCTTATCCACCTGAAAAACTGAGAGACGCCTACCGAGATAATGCTCCGATTGTCCCCCAGCAACCAGCGTAGCTAGCCGCTCTCGTCGCGCCGCGTTTTCATTTTCATTCGGAGTCGTTGCACTCAACCCAATCGTAATTGGAATTGATCCCGATTGCTCTGTCAGAGTTGATGTTTCATTATCTTTCAGGAAAGATACCGTGTTGGCAGTCGGAGTTGAGGTTTCTTCAATTAGCTGATCGAGAAGTTCGTCGCAGTTCATTATTGCTAAATTTCTTAAAATTAATTTAACTATTCTAACAAGTCTCATCACTTTAACATATTGCCAAGCGCACCACACGATACTTATGATCACCATTATGCTCGCAACAAAGCTCGCAGCGGAGCACCAAATTGTTAACATTGTTAACCATTGTTCAGCATTTGTTCAATATTTGTTAAGCATTGTTCAGCAATTGCTAAGTATTGTTCAGCATTGTTCAGCATTGTTAAACATTTACTCGGCAGTTACTAACGAGCGTTAATTAATTGATAACTTCGTAAGCAGTTGGTTGATCGGTCTTTAGCAGAAGCTTGGCGTGCTTAGTTTCGGAAAGCATCTGTCGAACCTCCAGGCGCTCCTCGCGCGTTGGGATAACGTCATTCTCTCGAAGACAATCATCGAATGAGTCTCGGTCCTTGCAGTGAAAGAGGGCGACCCATTTCGTTTGCTCGCGCAGATCCTTGAGGACGGCGTTGTACTTTTGAGTGGCGATCCATACGCTTTGTCTAGCATGGCGGCCAGAAAATGGGAGCTCGGAGAGTATGTCCTTCATTTTGGTCATCGCCGCCTTGGCCGAGCAATCGTCAATCACGTATAGGGTGGGCTCACCATGAAATCTTTGGTATAAACCACGCAACCAATCGTGAAGCCTATCACCGGGGTCAATAACGTATACCTCAGGGTCGGTCAATATCCACGTGCGCCGCTGATAAGTATCGTTGTGCCGCACAGTGGGACACAGGATCAGAATGTGACGAAAGGCATCGCGGTAGGAGCCCTCGAGCAAGTCCAGGATGAAAACCGTTTTTCCACATCCTGTTTGCCCTCATATTATAGCAGAGTGGTCATCTCCAATCGTGAATTGGTATTGATTGCTAATTTTCTTAATTTTTTCAAAATTATTAATTAAATCAGTAGAGTGCTGAGACGTATCGACCATCTTCGATGTTGAGTTGTGCGTCTGTAATTATATATAAGTACATGTTCAATGCGCCATTTCCATACGCCTCTTTGGTTATCTGGATCGTCACACCCTCACTAGCGTTCTCAACTTGGCGTCCGCTGCCGTGTATTTGGTCGTCGTCGCTGGCTCGCATGTCTAGCCATAACGCGTATTTGGTATTCAGGAACTCTGCGAGGGAGATGGCCGAGAGCTGCAGGTCTTTGGCAACCGCAGCAACCTCCGGAGAGCGCTTAGAACCGGCAGCAAACTGCTTTCTTACTTCGTCCCAATGCTGGTGCGCGCGAAGACCCGCGCTTTTGAGTTGATTGGGTACTCCCTCGATCGTCACCTCTACCTTCGTGATTTTGGGGTTATATAATTTGTCTGTTTTTCTAGCACCGAACGCGAACCGAGCATCCTCGAACAGCATCAGTATACCTTTCATCGAGCGGGCGGGTACGTTGATATTAATATTCCATAATGTGTCGCTTTTGTCTTTCGTTATCTTGCGATGGCGAAGAACTCGGTCGTAAAGTATTACAACGCGCCCGGCGTATTGGGTTCTGATCAATCGCGCGAGTTCGGGCATCGTGACCATGTCGTACTCCAGCGAAACATTATCGATCTTATACGTCGATAACATGTCTGTGGCTATGAGAACACGGCCGTAGTCGTTGAACGTTAGTTCGTATTCGAGGCGGTCAGCCAAAGCACTCTGATAGTAGGGCATGTGACTCTCCAGCAACTCGAAGTCGAGCGGGATGTAGAAGCGGTTGCCGTAAGCGCCCGCGACCGCGTTGTCACTCGCGTTGTTATCTGCCTTGTTATCCGCCCCGATTCTAAGTTTGGTTACGTTCTTATTTTTCATGGTGTCAATACCCTGATAGACAGCGTTTTCGCGCTCTTGCGCCGTCTTCCACAGGTCCTGATAGCAACGGTAGACGTCGCTGTCGTCGATCGACATCACCTCATTACCATAAATATTTATCATGGTCTTCTTGACGATGGCGCGACCCAGGTTCTGAACGACGGTTCGGTTCGCGTCCGTCGACGTCAGCGAAATAGTGAAAGCGAGGCGTACAGTCCCCGGCACAATGACATCGTTAGCTCCGAGGTTGGGAAAGCGGACTAAGAGCTGCTAGTTCTGGTCGATCGTCGATGGGTTGTTCGTAATAACGACACTCTGTCTCAGGCCTTTCGCCCCGAGGGGCTCACGCAGTCTGCGGTATGGATTGAGTTTGCGACCATATTGACTCGACGACATAATTTAGTGGATCTATATTAAACCCGTATGATTTTGTCTTTAATACATAATTAATTTTAAGAAAATTTTAAATATGGCTGATTACGATATTGACATGGATGAAATCGGCAGAGATGATGTCCGATATGATAACATCGATGATGACATAGATGATGATAACGAAACGCCCTTCATAGAGACTCCAGTTCCAATCCAATCGCAATTGGGGGAAATAGGTGGCGCTACCACTAGTCAAAGTCGGGAATTACTCGAGGGAGCTGTAAACGACTACTACAACAGTTTAGCAGAAAAAGGTCTGGTCCCATCTGTCGGTCGCGACTACTCCAAGTTAAAATTGGATATGAATGGTAAGTTGCGACTAAAAGCAGCATCAAATATCCCAATAACCAACACGAGGACCGGTAAACCCCTAGCGCTGAGCACCATTGCCGGAAACACGGGCGGTGGTCAACTCATAAAAAACGAACTCGGATTCACAGATTGGAAGAAGTATCAGAAGCTTATTTTGAAGATCAAAGCTTTAAAGGCCCTACAGTCTACCGACGAAACGATGGCGAAGACGGCCGCCGAGATAGAAACTGTCGATATCAGCGAGATCCCTCAAGTAGCCACCGACGCTATTAACACGATGGAGACCACGTTCAGCGAAAACGAAATACTCAACCTCGACCAAGGGTCTAACGATGACCCACCGTTACCTCCTCGCGACCTCCGTGGACTCGATAAGGCTCTGCAAAAGGTCCGGGGCGAACTGGTCCTTAACCTCTCCAAACTCACGGCGCTGGATGAACATATCGCGATAGAAAAAATAAAACTGGAGGAAGCCGGTTACGATAGAGAATCTACCGAGCGGATCACCGAACGCCTGTGGTCGTTGCGGGACGAACGAGAAGCTCGATTGGAGATTGCCTCGACTATCCGTGAGGCTCTCCGCACCCAAATACGTCGGATCCGCGAAAAAATATCGAGGGTCCTGCACGAGGAGACGACACACGGTGAGCGTCTTCGCACTCTGTTCAGAGTGAAGGGTGTCACGAAAGCAAGCATCCTCGTTGCTATCGGCATGACTATATCGACCATAGTTCAAGCTTTCACTGATGGTGCGGCGTCACCACCCGCACCAGCACCCACACCACCACCCGCGCCATCCGGTGGAGCCAAGGAGTGGGTAAAAAAACAACTAAAAGCCCTCGCCAGTCTCCTGGCTAAATTGCGGCTGCCGCACTACCCGGACTGATCGGAAGTATTGTTTCTTACTTGCAATCTATATTAGCAAAAACGGCCGGATGGCTCGCTAAAAATACTTGGGCTTTAATCGTGGCAATCGCCGGTCTCCTACTTTTACTCTCTCGAGAGTTCCTAAAACCAAAGCGCGAATAGTTCGACCGCCACGAGGGCGACGACGAGCCCTAATTTCTCCTCCTCGTGTGTTATGCTTCCAATCTCGATTGGTGTTTCCGCTCCTGTTCTAATTTCGATTGGGTTAGGGGGATTCGATGGTGCATGCAATTTGTGAATTGGGGGTACTTGGTTCAACTTCAATCCCGATTGTGTTGAGGGAGGTGTATCCATTTTGTGTTTTGGGGGTTTTATGAAATCGGTTCCACTTACAACTCCGCGCCAGAGCATCTTGGGTGGGAGCTTGATGATACCAGTGTTCACGTTCCCGTTGCGGCCGATTTTTTGATTGGCGGTGGCGACAACGATCTGATTATTGTAACCGTCAACCGGGTCGTCTCGTAGTATCATAGTGCTCGGCGCCATATAAAGACCTATTCCAAATGCGTAGTCTACCCGGGTGCGGGCAGTCTGCAAAACGTCTTGATAATTCTGGATCACCTTCTAGAGGTCCACCTTAGCTAAGATGGTGTCCTCGACAAGTGCCAAGAACTGTTTTTGTGCGTCAAAGGCCGTTCCCATACTCAGTATATCGCTGCGCGTTTGCTTCTGTGAGGATTGCCCATACGTATATGCGAATGGATTCGTTGAGACGAATAACCCCACCCTGCGTAAATCCAGTGCTTTCATCTAACATAAATGTGGTCCACGCATTTCGCATCTGTGGAGTATCACCCAGGTCTAGGTATTCCACGTGGGCTACTTTAGTAGGTAGCCAATGACAATAACCGTCTTTATACGCAAGCCCTCCAAGCACTTCATCGCCGAACGTCATCTTATTCAATTTATAATTATATTTAGTCCATGTTGCCATTTTCCTAACTGGTGGTGGGGTAGCTCCGCGAGCACTCCACAACCCTGAGAAATATGCGGGAACTTTATCAAGATGCCCACCACTAACTAAGCCTTTAAGGTGAGCTAACCCTAAACTGTTGGTTGGGGTGCATACTTTCTGTCTCCAGACCGCGTCTTTTGGTACCCCAAATTCGTTACACAATCTTTCGAACGCCTTACGGTCGTATGCGCTGGAAATGGGATCCCAGCCGTCGTCTTGAGGTAGTGGAATACCTAGTTCTTTGAGAATCCTCCTAATGGTGTAATACACGTGAAAGTTGTAGACACTTCGGAGCATGACATTCTTGGATGTCAGATGGTCTGGATGCGAAACTCCACATCCGGCCGTTGCGCACCATACGGCGAAATTTAGCTGGTTCTGCCAGAAGTTCATATGGGAAAAATCCCATCTTAGTATTACATCTTGACTAGTAGTCTTTGGAACTACATATTTCTCAAACGTGTTAGGCAAATTGGTGGTAAAGCCGCTTTCCGGTCTAACCGTTACGGTTGGGTGTACAAGGTGGTTAACAACGTCTTTTTGCGTGTATTTACCTCCGACCGCGTACTTTGCATTAGAATACAAGCTAAATGCTTTGGTATCCAATAAAAGATATTATTATGTTTGCTACTATCACTAATGTTCAAAGAGTTGTGAACTTCAAAAGTTAATAGACAACTGCTGCGGACAACGGCGGGTAGGCCTTAGATCAATCACCTTCAAGGTAGGCTGGCAAAACATCGAAACGCTCGAGTTTTCACATTAGGAGTCGAGGGCGTAAGCCCTGTGGCTTTCGGAAACTACGTCATAGATGCTCCAGATACGTCAAGATTTCGTAGAACTCTAGATGCTATAGTACCTAACGGTCTTTGGAGTTTCTGAGATCTCCAAGCTTTCGTCGCGTCAAAGATTCCTGGTATAGTCACTCTCGCAATCTCGAAAGCCACGGGGCTCACGACATTGACCGTTAAGAGGCGTTTAAGGATCTAGTAGTATATAAGAGTCACAATGATACCATCACCTATGGAAGGTGCCAGCTACGCGCGGCACCTTCCACAGCATGATGGTATCATTTGTGACTCTTATATACTACTACCGCGAGACCATATATTTATGACATGAGAAGATACACCCTATTAGAGATAAAAATCCCTATGTTATACTCAGTATATATATACAACATAATGGTTCTAGTTAAGTGTGCATGGTTGAAGACAGGTAGTCACGAGAGATGTTTTCGCACCGGTATTTACGAATATTGCAAACATCACCTTGCATGTATGCGAAGAGGTTCCGTTTCGCCTTGCCCATGTCGACATTGTGGGGTAGGGACCAAAGCCGAGTCACTGCTATGTCCACCATGTGGTGGCACTCAGGCTACTCATCGAATGGTTAACAAGGGATTACGTGCTCGCAAGTATTATCGTTTAGTAATAATTCAAATCAGAAAGTCAGTTAGAAAGATAGAATCGATCTAATAAGTCACGGTGTTTCTACAGCATTAAAACACTGTAAAAAACATTATCAAACTAATTTTCTAAAATTGAACAGAAAAAACAAGTACCAATATAAAAGAGAAAATGGATAATACAATACAATTGGAATTGAAAGTTTTTAATGGCTGTGTTGAAGAAGTTTACGAAGAATACGGGGGTTATAATCCTGTATATAAATTCTATAAAATGAGAACACTAGGCGATATCGAATATATGAAATACCAGCGTAATGTATTACGCTCCGACAAAAACGTTGCATTTACAATATTATACCGGCAATTATGTCAACTATACAAGAGGCAAATACGAACATTAAGACAGATAATGCGTATCGGAGATGAAACTAAGGCGTATTATATAAAACTATTAAAACCCAACGATTCGTTTACGAACGTACATTTCTACGATATCACTTATAAATTTATGTTGTAATCACAACACCAAGCAGACGACAATGTTTCACTTACACGTGTTATAAACATGCAAATTATGTGTCCTACCTTACACGTATATTAAGTGTCCATTTTATAGAGAGATTACACGATTACGTCTTCCGGGATGAAACATAAACACACTGTAATATATACTACACACACGTGGGTGTGTATTACACAACCCGCTATCGATATTCCGGAAGTATTTCTTACATTGTGATTGGTTGGCATGTTTTTAATTTTTTTAATTTTACTTTTAATAATTTAGAACGTTATAACCTATATTATTAAATAAAAAACGAACTTATTATATGAAAAGCAAATAAAAAAAAAATTAGTAAATATTTGGTATTGCACAACACGGTTTTAGCTTAATATATGTAAAATTAACAACAATACTTTGTCTTGGGGGACGCCCCTTGACGAAAAATGAGCGCTCAGTGCACCCGTGCTGACACTTCCAAGGTTGCCTAGACTTTCGACACTAATTACTAGATCAGCCGAGAGATGGGGGTGTGCAGTACGGGTAGCTACACCTCGCTAAGCCAAACAGAAAAAGAATGAATGAACGAATGAATGAAAGAGAGTGGCTTAGCGGGGTGGACCCAGAAGGGTTTTGCTGGCGCGGGTTCGAGCCTCGGTGTGATCCAACATTTTTTTTTTTAAATTGTTTATAATTTTCCTAAAATTAATTAAAAAATTGTTTACTGCACCAATATAATTATTTAATAAAAATATTAATTTCTTCCGACTTTATCTCCAAGTTTTTCCCTAAATTTATCCCAATCAGTACACTCAATGTTGGGCATGGTGGCGCGCGCCTTGATTCTTATATCATTTTTTAATTTTTCATATCTTCCCATTTCTTCCACCACGGATTCAAACTCTAAATTTGATATTTTCTTATCGGCCAACGCTTTGGACACCATAACATCGATGGTATTTTTCTTCGACCTGGCGAGAAGAGATATTCTTTCATGTTTTCTACATTTTTTTTGACTTTTCCACCCGACGCCCTAATTACCATACACAACAACCCAGAAACGGCCGACACCGCACATAAAATCCCCGCTACAGGAACGGTTATAATGGTGGATATAGTTGCAGCTGTCCCCGCCCAACACAACACAGAAACACTCGCCAGAGCCGTGCTAGATGCTTCAGCCGTGTTCACCGCGCGTCTATATTTTTTAGCGTTTCTTTTTCTATTTGTATATTCTCTAACTAAAATATCCTGCATAGCGACGATATTATTCAACCTAAAATCTGAACTTCTTTCGTTAATTGTACACAGTGTTGATGGAGTGGTATTGACAATTGGAAGCGTTGATTCGTTCATGATTTTCAATATATTAGTATTTACAAAATAAGTTCAATTAACAACGAGACAATAGTGGAAGAACTCTCTGGGTCACCGATTTTCGTAACAAAGTTAATAACACTACCTTTGGAAAGTCTAATTCGATCATAACCGGAGAACGAAACCACCGTCGAACTATCTCCAGAGATTTTAGTGACTCCAACCCCCCGTTCTTCTTCCCCATCTACTACAATTTTTATCGCGACCGCGCCCACAGGTTTACCACTACCATTAACCGAGCAGACCGCCATTTGGATAACTTCACCTGCGGCTGTCAGAGTGTATCCCCCACATTTATTACTCGCTTTGGCACCGAACGAATATTCATAGTGCCCCTCAACCAATGGGCCCCGCTTCTCAGCCCAAACTGTTATGGCACGTTGTAGCGTTTTCATTGTTCGCACTATTCCGGCAAGCACATTGTTTGCGTTATATGCCTCAGTACGAATCTTATAAGAGGCCTCCTCAAGATTTGGTCGCGGCTATACGATCATGTTTCAGTTTATCGGAAACTTCTGTTATCTTTCCGTCTATTTCGGTATGTGCCGCTTCTCTGCTGAGAGAGTCCTCTAACCGCAACCCATCATAAACCTCCGTAATGGTCGCCTGGTGGCCTTCTAGGGCTTTTTCAACACCCAACCGGGCCTCTTTTTGAAATTCGGTTATTTTCCCGACTAGTTCAGCAACCGCCGCTTCTCTGATGAGAGAGTCCTCTGAGCGCAACGCATCATAAGCCTTCGCAAAGGCTGCCTGGTGGTCTTCTCGGGCTTTCTCAATACCCGACCGGGCCTCTTTTTGAAATTCGGTTATTTTCCCGTCTAGTTCACCAACCGCCGCTTCTCTGAGAGAGTCCTCGGAGCGCCGCAACACCCTATAAGCCTCCGTAAGGTCCACCTGGTGGTCTTCTCGGGCTTTCTCAATACCCGTTCTGACACCCTCAACCCCCAACCGGGCCTCTTTTCGAAATTTTGTTATTTTTTCGTCTAGTTCAGTAAGTGCCGCTTCTCTGTTGAGAGAGTCCTCTGAGCGCAACACCCCATAATCCTCCACAATGGCCTCCTTGTGGTCTTCTCGGACCCCCTCAACCCCCGACCTGGTCTCTTTCAGAAATTCGGCTATTTTCCCGTCTAGTTCAGTAAGTGTAGCTTCTCTGTTGAGAGAGTCCTCTAAGCGCAACGCATCATAAGCCTCCGCAAGGGCCTCCGCAAGGTTCGACTGGTGGTTTTCTCGGACTTTATCGATACCCGACCGGGTCTCTTTTCGAAATTTTGTTATGTTTTTATCTAGTTCGGCAACCGCCGCTTCTCAGACGAGAGAGTCCTCTGAGCGCAACACCTCATAAGCCTCCGTAAGGTCCGCCTGGTGGTCTTCTCGGGCTTTCTCAATACCCGACGTGGCCTCTTTTAGAAATTTGGTTATTTTTTTGTCTAGTTCGGTAAGTACCGCTTCTCTGATGAGAGAGTCCTCTAAGCGCAACGTATCATAACCCTCCGTAAGGGCCGCCTGGCGGTCTTCTCGGACTTTATCAATATCCGACCTGGTCTCTTTTCAAAATTTTGTTATTTTCCCGTCTAGTTCGGTAAGTGTCGCTTCTTTGCTGAGAGAGTCCTCTAAGCGCAACGCATCATAAGCCTCCGTAAGGTCCGCCTGGTGGTCTTCTCGGACTTTATCAATCCCCAACCGGGCCTCTTTTCGAAATTTGGTTATTTTTTCAACTAGTTCGTTTAGTTCCGTATGCGTTTCTTCACGACTTTGTGCATTCACAGCCAGGGCATATTCTCTAAGTTGTGATAGTAGACTCCTGTGAATCTCGTCCGTGGCCACCGATATAGTTATATTGATCAAGGCCTTTGTTTTTTGGGTAGTTAAAAAGTCGCCCTCTGTCGGGATGAATCCCCCTTCTGCCGGTTCCAAATTCTTAGAATTTGTCACCCAATCGGAAGAACTACCTGGTCCGTATATACTCATTTTCAATAATGTTGATAATATATATATTACGAACATGCGTTAAATTCTAAATAATTTTCTTAAAATTAATTAATTTGAAATTTCTAGGACGACCGAAATCGGGTAATCGTTCTTCAACTCTCGCACTTTATCATCGAGAATAGAAATCTTCAACTCGTGGATGTGTCCCGATTCCAAAACTTTCATCTCGGGGTGTGGGAAGTCTAAAGTCAGGGTCTCACCATAGAAACAGTCGCTGGCGGGCACGGTTTTCAGTAATATGCTGGGAGTGCCGTCTACCGTGTTGTACGATGTGTTCACCCGATCCAGGTGCACCTCGAGAGTTTTCGTGACGGCGAAGTTCACCGGGGTCGTGCCGACGTGCTCGCCAGGATCAAACACTCCGTCATCGTTGTAAGGGTATGTTATTTTAAATCCTAACAGTGAGCCCAACCCCGGTGAGATCCTTAAACGCCTATCAACGGTCAATGTCGTGAGCCCCGTGGCTTTCGAGATTGCGAGAGTGACTACACCAGGAATCTTCTCCGCGACAAAAGCTTGGAGATCTCCGAAACTCCAAAGACCCTGAGGTACTATAGCATCTGGAGTTCTACGAAATCCTGAGGTCACTGGTTCAGTTATGAGGTAGTTTCCGAAAGCCACAGGGCTTACACCCTCGACAAACTCGAGCGTTTCAACGTTTTTCCACCCGACCTTGAACGTGATTGATCTAAGGCCTCCCCGGCGTTGTCCGCAGCAGTTGTCTATTAATTTTTGAAGTTCACAACTCCCTTTTTGAACATTAGTGATAGTAGCAAACATAATAATATCTTTCAATGGATACAAAAGCATTTAGCTTTAACTCTAATGCAAAGTACGCGGTCGGTGGTAAATACAAACAAAAAGACGTTGTTAACCACCTTGTACACCCAACCGTAACGGTTAGACCGGCCAGTGGCTTTGCCACCAATTTCACTAACACGTTTGAGAAATATGTAGTTCCAAAGACTACTAGTCAAGATGTATTACTAAGATGGGAGTTTTCCCATATGAACTTCTGGCAGAACCAGCTAAATTTCGCTGTATGGTGCGCAACGGCCGGATGCGGAGTTTCGCATCAAGACCATTTGACATCCGAGAATATCATGCTCCGAAGTGTCTACAACTTTCACGTGTATTACACAATTAGGAGGATTCTCAAAGAACTAGGTATTCCACTGCCTCAAGACGATGGCGGGGATCCCATTTCCAGCGCATACGACCGTAAGGCGTTCGAAAGATTGTGTAGCGAATTTGGGGTATCAAAAGACGCCGACTGGAGACAGAAAGTATACACCCCGACCAACAGTTTAGGGTTAGTTCACCTTAAAGGCTTAGTTTGTGGGGAACGTCTGGATAAAGTTCCAGTATATTCCTCAGGGCTATAGGGCGCTCGAGGGGCCACCCCACCACCAGTTAGAAAAATGGCAACATGGACTAAATATAATAATAAGTTGAATAAGATGACGTTCGGTGCTGAAGTGCTTGGTGGACTTGCGTGTGATGATGGTGATTGCCATTGGCTGCCTACTAAAGTAGCCCATGTGGAATACCTAGACCTGGGTGATACTCCACAGATGCGAAATGCTTGGACCACATTTATGTTAGATGAAAGCACTGGATTTACGCATGGTGGGGTTATTCTTCTCAACGAATCCATTCGCATATACGTATGGGCAATCCTCGCCTCACAGAAGCAAACGCGCAGCGCTATACTTGGTACGGGAACGGCCTTTGACGCACAAAAACAGTTCTTGGCACTTGTCGAGGACGCCATCTCAGCTAAGGTGGACCTCCAGAAGGGGATCCAGAATTATCAAGACGTTTTGCAGACTGCCCGCACCCCGGTAGACTACGAATTTGGAATAGGTCTTTATATGGCGCCGAACAATATGATACTACGAGACGACCCGGTTGACGGTTACAATAATCAGATCGTAGTCGCAACCACCAATCAAAAAATCGGCAGCAGCGAGAACGTAAACACGGGTATCATCCAGCTCCCACCCAAGATGATCGGGCGCGGAGTTGTAAATTCAAATAAATTTGAAAAAGATTTCATAAAACCCCCAAAACACAAAATGGATACACCTCCCTCAACACAATCGAACCCAGTACCCCCAATTCGTAAATTGGATGCATCATCGAGTTCCATCAACAATGTTGAAACACCAATCGAGATTGGAAGCATAACACACGAGGAGGAGAAATTAGCGCTCGTCGTCACCCTCGTGGCGATCGGATTATTTACGCTTTGGTTTTAGGAACTCTCTGGCGAAGAATAGTAGGAGACCGGCGATGGCCACGATTAAAGCCCAGGTATTCTCGGCGAGCCATCCGACCGTTTTTGATAATATAGATAACAAGAAGGAGAGGAGACCTCCTATCAAACCAGGCAGCGCGGCAGCAAACTTTCCTGCTAATTTAGCCAGGAGACTGGCGAGGGCTTTTAGTTGTTTTTTTATCCACTCCTTGGCTCCGCCGGATGGCGCGGGTGCTGGTGCGGGTGCGGGTGTTGGTGCTGGTGCTGGTGCTGCACCAGCATTGACAGCAACAAATAGAGACGAATCGGCAAATATTGTTTTTCTCCGGAAATCCATTGATCTGACATCACGCTTATTCAAATTGAATTTTTTACGTATTTTTCATGTCGGCTGTACTCGGCCACCTGTGTGTTTGCTGTCTATGTCACGCTAACCTTCATTTGAATGTGACAAGCCTTAACTTACAATATCGATATTCCAGTATGTAGAAACACTCGGATAAATCAGCATTCATGTACATTCATGTAGACATATATACAACAAAGTGTTACGTACATCATGTTTATGCAAGTCTTGGTTTGCAGATGTTGTTCAATGGAAAACGATTTAATTCGTATTGGCAATACGCTATGCAATGTTTGTCGCAAATTTAAAACTCACGGGGAAATTAACTTTCGACACATGCGCAATATAAGATATCAACATAGGTTTAAACGTGTTTAATGATGGGGGGCCGGTTAATGTGGAGATAGAACCATTTTCCACTGAACCTTTGATTTGTTTGCTCAGAAATTGAGGGTGTTTTGTCCACCCTGAGAAAACGATTGAGGGGGTTTCGTCCACCCTGAGAAAACGATTGAGGAGGTTTCGTCCACCCTGAAAAAAAAATTGAGGGTGTTTTGTCCAACCTGATAAAACGATCGAGGGGGTTATGTCCATGTAGTCATTTTTAGATTGAGGGTGTTTTGTCCGAGGGGGTTCTGTCCGGATACCATATATCATAGGTGTATGCCAGTCCACGTTTACATGCATTTCATTATTCTAATGCATACATTTGACGTTCGTAGGTAGCGTAAAACATAGTATGTCCTATTTGTGTATAACTAGGATCAAGTGAACAATGTTATCGAGCCAAAAAAGAGCGTTACAGCTATTTTATAGTATCTTAAATAGTGTAATAAATGCGCAAATCAGATGGGTAGAATAAAACACACTAGGTAACCACTATATGCTTAGTATGATGATGTGCTCCTGCAATAAAGCAAATGTAGCATTTGTGTTGATGTAATATTATATTTATTAAATCTTCGTGACTGATTTGTAAAGAAACTCTGCATAGCCTGTTATGACATCAGTAAACTCGTTAATAAATATCATAGTAAATCATCACGCAAGTAAGATCCTTTATAAATATATAGCACTGTTTTTGAGACCTGATGAAATATGCCACTTCACGAGTGGGTGTAGGTTTATAACACTTTTCTGTTACTTACTGAACGCCCCTCAATTATTGTCCTATATTTGTAACTGACAATTGTCTTTCCACGTGCTAAACTATACGTAAACAGAAATATACTGCAGACTATGTGTGGGAGATTCACCAGGTAAGCTTTTATTTAAAGTATTTCAACAATGTTCTACACTATAGTTTAGACATGCCGCCCGTCTGTATATATATTTTTGTTTATACATCTGTTCACGGCATTGACACGATTTGTGATTACATATGCATCACTGACGCAGAGAAGGACCTTGCAGTATTTGTAAGGCGAATATGTGTACCTTTATCATAATTCACCATCAAAATTGGCGTTTTATGGTATACATGTACTCATTCCGCTGATCGAAAATCATCAGCAACTGCTACACTGGTGACATGTGGTAAATATAGGAAATGGTGTTGATCGAATGGCGACCAAAACATGCAATGATCATGTGGATGGGCAGACTGATCCGGGCTACGCTAGCCATCGTAAGACCGCTTTTCTTAGCCGGTGTTCCTTTTGTCAAGATATAAATTCACACAATAGACACACAACGTGTGCGGTTTGCCGTGAGGCACGAATTTTTCGTGCCCAGGTTTGCATATAGATGCAAACTTTTATTTTGTCTAAAGAGGTGTTTAATTTGCTTACCAACCTCTGACAAACAATAGAGTCGATGTGTAAAAATACAAAACACACTTAAATAAGTGTGTGCAAATCATTTGGATAATACGTTGCGGTGACGAGATAAATAAACAATTTCATAACGAAATAATTTAGGTGCGATTGTTTTTATTTAAGGAATGAAATCATGGGCTGTTGCGTTCACTGGGGTATACCATACATTTGGTATGTTTAAAGTATGTGTTTTATTCAACCCAGTAAACGCAACAGCTCATGGTTTTCATAACTGTAAATAAACAATTATGGTGTTAAAATTAACAATAACCGTGTTTTACGTCATTTTGTCTCAATTCCTGGAACAGCGACGTTGCGAACTTTAACCACTCAACATCGCGCGACGTCACGTGCCTGGGTGTAATGTAATGTATTGGGATATAAACACAATACGTTGAATGGGCGTTTCAATTATGAATGTAATGACAGAGTAAATATTTATATATGTACATGTATCGTGGCTACGGAATAAATAAAAAACTTCCTCAATGCTTCCGAAAATATGACTGTGACGGGGAAATGGGGACTATGGGTTTACCGACAAATGTATAACCAGATAAGTATGTGCATCCGCACCCTTAGTTCTGAGGGCATAGCTCTTCTTACATTATATTACACTGCATTACATTAAGTGTTTGCCGGTGTAGTATTTCCATGTATGTTTGTGATCATGGTCTTGTCTGATATTGGTGGATTTTCCCTCAACATTTATATAGCGAACTATGAACGTACGGAGCCACGCAGGGGACATGGATTTTATTTTATTAATTTGTTCCATCGAAATAACAATTCGTTCCCTCGAATTAATAATTCGTTCCCACGATATAACAATTCGCTCCCTCGAATTAGCAATTCGTATCCACGAAATGACAATTCGTTCCCTCAATTTAACAATTCGTTCCCACGATATGACAATTCGTTCCCACGATATAACAATTCGTTCCCACGAATTAGCAATTCGTTGCCACAATTCGTTCCCACGATATAACAATTAGTTCCCACGAAATAACAATTCGTTCCCGCGGGAACGAATTGTTATTTCCTGGGAATGAATTGTTAATTCATGGGAACCAATTGTAATTCGTGGGAACCAATTGTTCAATTGTGGAAACGAATTGTTATTTCATGGGAACTAATTAATAAGAAAAGAAGTTGCCGTGTAGATTATTGCTATATTATATCATTGCGCGATATGGAAATGGTATTCAGCAATATGTTACCGTTGACTGTGGTGTAGTGATATAATACAACCTGTCACCTATACAGCGGCAAACCTCGTCACATTCGTTACCTGCGCAGAGCTAATGCGCAACTAATACACGGTGGGTAATGTACGTCAAGTGCATCCATTTGTACGTACAATTTTTAAACATTTTATAACTAGTGTTTAACTACTCCCGTGCACGGTGTGGGGGAGGGGTGGTGGGGGATGGGGTGGGTGGGGGTACAGCTCAGGCACAGCCAATCAAACTCCTCGATTGCGAATTGACATTGCCAATATATGTTTAGTTGACATCTGGGTAATATTAACGCAAGCGGTTGTGTAGTCACTCGATTGCGTTTGGTGATTTCCAATAAATATTCCGGAAAATTCACGTCTGGGCAATATCAATGCAAGCCGTTGTGTAGTTACTCGATTGCGTTTGGTGATTTCCAATAAATCTTCCGGAAAGTTCACGTCTGGGCAATATAAACGCAAGCGGTTGTGTAGTCACTCGATTGCGTTTGCTGATTTCCAATAAATCTTCCGGAAAGTTCACGTCTGGGCAATATAAACACAAGCGGTTGTGTAGTCACTCGATTGCGTTTGGTGATTTCCAATAAATCTTCCGGAAAGTTCACGTCTGGGCAATATACACGCAAGCGGTTGTGTAGTCACTCGATTGCATAGAAAGTTGATATCTGGTCAATATTAACGCGGTCAATCGAGTAGGCGCAGACCGAAATAGCGGGTGTGAATGACGAATATTGACCACCGTTTATTATAATTACATGCGACGCGCGCAATTTCATACCCTCGCCCCCGTAAATATAAGCCGAAACGAAAGTTAATTCGAAGAGACGTTGCACGGTCGGCCTTCTGTCAACATGGTGGAAAGACGAACATATTTTGGAGTTCCGTTGTTTATATTGTTAACTCTACTGAAAACTATACGTAAGTTTTTCACATTAGTTTGTTATGTTTCTGAGTTTCACCTTTGTTCACGATCTCGTATTAAATTTTAATTATTTGTTTAAAGTAATATGTACACAACCGCCTACATGTACGTTAAACTTGCCCAGAATTTCAACGTTTCAGAATATCTATAGGAAATGCAGCATATTCGAAATTAAGCTATTTTGATTGTCTAAGCCTGAGCTGCAGCGTGATTTCCACAGTGCATTTACCGTGCAATACATTCTACTGGACTGTATCGACTTTGCCGATATTCGACGCAAACACTTCAATGTTACTTCACTTGCAGAGCTATTCCAGGTGGAGAACATTGAAGGTTTGCTTCGCTTTCTCTATGAAACTAACTTGTATCGGAAAATTAAATTTTATTATTGTATACATTTTACTCGTCTCTATTGCTCATCGTATTCATATGTTTACCCTAATCATCTGATTGCCTACCACATATGACATACTATTTTACTAGTATTTGTTATTCTTCATCTACATTACTTGGCCGTAAATTATACTATTTTGTATTGATGGGCCGTTAAGCACCATTCCATTCCTTTCCATTCAAGTACAATATTCGAGCATTTTAGTGCTAGTAAATTGAGCAGGCGGTAGTGTGGTATGAGTTTCGTGTACGTCATAGAATGGTAGGTTAAAGGTACATTGTACATGCCCACGCAGTAGGCACAATCGGTTATTTATTGGAATTAAATACGTGTATACTTGTGTCACTATGCCACCAATTCCGAGTGCCCTCTATACAGATATATAGATATAATCATTTCGTGATATTTATTTTACTAATAGTGACTCGCGGTGGTATCAGGCTATTTTCATAAGCAACTGAGGCATGTTATTTCCTAACTATGTGTAAATGTGTCGCCTGAAAAAAATTATAGTTTCGACAGATTATAAAGTATGATCATTACACACCCAAATATAAATACAGAGAATAAATAGTGATGTCCGTTAATATTTTAAGGAAACACGGTTATCGCTCCTGATGTCAGTGTGGAAATTTACGTCTGGCATATTCTCAATAAATAATGACAATTAATACTTGGGGTAAAGGTGAATGAATGTTTGTTTTGCCAGACAATGTCTTATCTACAGAATATACAAAACTATCTGTCTCCCTATAGTATAACCTACTGAGTGGGAATGTACCTTTAATGTATCGCGTCAAATGGGTTTTCACAGTTGCATTACGTCACAGTGCATTGTTAACTCAGACAGTGAGTGTATTACATGTGTAATCAGAACTACTGTCCGTTTCACGAAACCTGCCCAAATTTTACACCCATATATACACAATGCAAAAACAATATTTGTTTCGATAATGTTAAATTTTATCAAAATTTAAGAATGAGTCTTGATTTTTATTTTGTCCCCCCGGGACTCGAACCCGGGACTCGAACCGAACTCGAACTGAGCGAACCTGGTTTCTCTCTTGATAAATGTGCAAATCAGAGGGGTACAATAAAACACATTAGGTGACCATATATGCTTAGTATGATGATGTGCTCATGCAATAAAGCAAATATATCATTTATGTTGATGTAATATGATATTTATTAAAGCTCCTTCACTGATTTATAAATAAATCAGCATAGCCTCGTATCAGTAAACTCGTTAATAAATATCATAGTAAATCATCATGCAAGTAAGATCCTCTCTCTCTCTCTATATATATATATATATGAAATATATAGCACATGTTTGAGACATGATGAAATATGCCACTTCAAGAGTGTGTGTAGGTTGATAACACTTTTTCTGTTATTTACTGAACACCCCTCATGTATGTCCATTTTTTCTCGGCGATATTTGTCTCTCCACGCATGGGCACTTTATGGGATGAACGAAACCGATATGTTAAAGAATCCTATCGCAGGATGTAGAGTATTTGGGTAGGTGGGTCATTCGCCATCTTGCTTTCCTTGTTGTTGCTTTTTTTTTCAACTAACGGAATTGACGTAAATTAGGCTACCTTTGACTGGTTTCGTGATTTACCTTGCTGTTCACCAGCTGATTTTGTTTGTGTGCCAGATCGACAGTGCCTGTGCTGACATACAAGACATGATACAACATGGAAAGTCACATTAACATCAACACATGGTAACAAATAACCCATATTAATGTAATTTACAATATGTAGTCATTATTACCTATTTAGATAAGTGAATGTTGTCCAATAGTTCCGTTGGTTCACGGTTAATTCGTACCCATACCAGTTCGTACCCGCTTTGGTCATTTCGTACCCATATTATGTGCCATGTCTTTTGGTCATTTCATGTCTATAGGTACGAATTGACCATGTTTGCCCATTTCTCACCCAATCTGTTATGTCCCGTATGTGATAGCAAGGGGCATATTGTGTTGCTCTTCAGGTTCCGTACGTCCGTCTGTGTACATTTACGTCGAAAAGTCAAACAGTTTGTAATAATTTCCTACGTTCGTTTCAAGCGATTTACTAATAATTGTCTAGGATATATTGTCCAAGTTATTGAATCTAAACAACAAAATTCAAAACACAAGTATGACAATATCCAAACGTACATCGCTTGAATGGAACGTAGGAAATTTCCCACACTTAAATCTCAAAAATCCTTCCTTTTAGATCGGTCATGTTGGTTTTACAGTAAAGTCAGAAACCGATCGTAGGACATTTCCTACGTTTGATTCAAGCGATGTACTTTTGTCTAGGATATATTGTTGAAGTTGTTGAATCTGAACAATAAAATTCAAAACACAACTTGGAAAATATCCAAACGTACATCGCTTGAATTGAACGTAGGAACATTCCCACAATTAAGTCTCAAAAATCCTTCCATTTAGATCAGTCGTAGTTGTTTTACAGAAAAGACAGAAACCGATCGTAGGAATTTTCCTACAACTCAGAGGGTCAACAATCACAAATTGGACATTGACATGCAAAACATACATCTTCGCTAATATGCGAATACACTAAACTATACATATCGACTAATCAAGAGTTTTATATTGTGGGAAATTTCCTTCGTTTCACTGAAACTATTTACTTTCGTCCTGGATATATTGTAAATGTTTGTTATGTTAAATGTCAACACTGAAATTCAAGACATAAAACTTTGCCAATATCTGAATGTATATCATTAGAATTGAATGTAGGAATTTTTCCACATTTAAAACTAATCCTTCCTTGTAGCATGTTTATAGCAGTCATATTTGTTTTACAGGAAAGTCAGAAGCCGATCGTAGGAAATTTTAATACGTTTGATTCAACTGATTTACTTTGTCTAGGATATACTGTCAAAGTTTTTGAATCTGAACAATAAAATTCAAAACACAACTTTGACAATATCTAAACGTACATCGCTTGAATGGAACGTAGGAAAAATCCCACAATTAAGGCAAACAAATCCTTCCTTTTAGATCGGTCGTATTTGTTTTACACAAAAGACAGAAACCGATCGTAGGAAATTTCCTACAACTGAGAGGTACAACAATCACAAATTGGACATTGAAAGGCAAAACATACATCTTCGCTAATATGCGATTACACTAAACTATACAAATCGACTAATCAAGAGTTTTAATTGTGGGAAAAACTTTCACAATATCTGAATGTATATTACTGGAATTGAATGTAGGACATTTCCCACAATTAAAACTAAAAAATCCTTCCTTGTAGCATGTTTATAGCAGTCATATTGGTAATACAGAAAAGTTAGAAACCGATTGTAGGAAATTTCCTACGTTTGATTCAACTGATTTACTTTTGTCTAGGATAAATTGTCGAAGTTATTGAATCTGAACAATAAAATTCAAAACACAACTTGGACAATATCCAAATGTACATCGCTTGAATTGAACGTAGGAATTTTCCCACAATTAAATTTGAAACATCCTTTCTTTTAGATCGGTCGTATTTGTTTTACACAGAAGTCAGAAACTGATCGTAGGAAATTTCCTACGACTGAGAGATATAATAATCACAAATTTGACATTGAAATGCAAAACATACAAATTTGACAGTATACGAATACACAAACCTGTACATGTTGACTCATCAGTTTTAATTGTAGGAAATTTCTTACGTTTCATTCAAGTGATTTAATTTGGTCCAGGATTGTTTGTCAAAGTTCCCTAAGTCAATAATAAATTTCAACACTGAAATTCAAAACATACAAGTTTGACAATATCCAATTGTATATCACTTGAATTGAACGTATGCAATTTCTCACAATTAAATATAAAAATCCTTCCTTTTAGCATATTTATAGCAGTCGTATTAGCTTTACAAACAAAGTCAGAAACCGATTGTAGGAAATGTACTACGTTTGATTCACGTGATGTACTTTTGTCTTCGATATATTGTCGAAGATATTGAATCTGAACAATAATATACAAAACACAACTTGGACAATATCCAAATGTACATCGCTTGAACATTCTAGGAATTTACATCACTAGGAAAATTCTCAAACATCCTTCCTTTTAGATCGGTCATGTTGGTTTTACAGTAAAGTCAGAAACCGATCGTAGGAAATTTCCTACGTTTGATTCAAATTTCCTACAACTGAGAGGTACAACAATCACAAATTTAACATTGAAATGCAAAACATACATCTTCTCTAATATGCGAATACATTAAACTATACATGTTGACTAATCAAGAGTTTTAATTGTGGGAAATTTCCAACGTTTCATTCAAATTATTTACTTTGGTCCAGGATATATTGTAAAAGTTTGCTATGTTAATAAATGTCAACACTGAAATTCAAAACATAAAACATTGACAATATCCGAATGTATATTACTTGAATTGAACGTAGGAAATTTCCGACAATTAAAACTAAAAAATCCTTCCTTGTAGCATGTTCATAGCATTGGTTTTACAGAAAAGTTAGAAACCGATCGTAGGAAATTTCCTACGTTTGATTCAAGCGATTTAATTTCATTAGGATATACTATCAAAGTTATTGAATCTGAAAAATGAAATTCAAAACACAACTCGGACAATATCCTTCCGTTTAGATTGATGGTTTATTTGTTTTACGGAGAAGTCAGAAACTGATCGTATGAAATTTCCTACATCTGAAAAGTGCAATTAATCACAAATTGGACATTGAAACGCAAAACATACAACTTTGACAATTTACAAATACTATACTTGTTGATTAATCAGTTTTAATTGTAGGAAATTTCCTACGTTTCATTCAAGTGATTTACTTTGGTCCAGGATATATTGTCCTGTTCCTCCACTTGCGTATATATTGTCAAAGTTATCTAAGTTAATAAATTTCAACACTGAAATTCAAAACATAAAACTTTGACAATATCCGAATGCACATCACTTGAATTGAACGTAGGAAATTTACCACAATTAAACCTAAAAAATCCTTCCGTTTAGATCAGTCGTATTGGCTTTAGAAATTCAGAAGCCGATCGTTGTAAATGTGAGGACCAAACCAGGTCTCCAGTCGGAATTCCGGTACGGATGAACCCTGATCGTTAAATTACCCATCACATGCTCCCACCTGCCACCCACATCTGGTCCCTAATGTGAGTATCACGATTATTCGTAATCCTATTTTATGGGGAGTGGTCAAGTGGCATTGGTGTGGTATGGACCTGGCACAAGATCAAGTAATTCGAATTGCTGGGCTGATTATAATTATAATTGTTCTTATTTTTGGATCCCCTCCAATGCAGTAGGTTAAAATGGGATTAAACCCGTTTACCTGGCCATAAATGACCTTAGCTGTTGATAGGCCGTTAAACACCAATAAACACACATTGGTTGATTGGTGTTTAACGGCCTATTAACATATAATGTCATTTAAGGCCGGTCATTAGAGGCATACTATGGCTAAGGATCATATACAAATAATGGCACTGACAATACACCCAATATAAATTTGGTACAATATTATTATTTGTACCCAATTTAAATTTGGTATATCTAGATGCAAACTAAAGCCAGAAAACTGTATTAATTATAGTAACTATGCCTGAAGATCAAATGAATGTAACGCATTGTGGGAAATTGTCTACAAATGATTTGATTAATTGATGTTTAACGGCCTATCAACAGCTATGGTCATTTAAGGCCGGACCAAAATCGGGCCAACAGGTTCGATCCTGTATGCAACCTGCTGCATTTGGAGGAAAATCCCAAAATCAGAATGGAATATTTACATGGAAAAACAATATATTCAGGCCTTATACTAGAATAAATACCACACCAAAGTCACTTTGATCCTTCCCCTAAAAGCAATAGGATTACGATTAATCATATTACTCACATAAGGTGTATAACCAGATTCAACTCTCACATACAAGAAAGCCGAAGACGTACATGAGGGCCAAACCAGGTCTCCGGTCAGTATTCCAGTAAGGATGAATCCCGATCCTCAAATTTCTCCATCGCATGCTCCTACCTGTCACCACTGAACAAATTTAAATCACTTGAATAGAATGGAAAGTAGAAAATTTCCCACAACTAAAGCTCAAAAATGCATCACTTAGCATGGTCCCATTTCATAAACTGATCATAGAAAATTGCTGACAATGCAGATAAATTACAAGTTAGACAACATTGAAATTTAAAATATATACATGTAGCTTCTAAGCTATGCGAATGTACTGAACAAATTTAAACACCTTGAATAGAACGCAGGAAATTTCCTACAATTAAAAGAACTAGTACACATGCTGAGAGCGGTAGCATTTCCGTCACATAAAAGTCAGATAAATCAATGAGAGCAATTTTCTACAATTGAACTGATTAATACGTAGACACCAGTGGTTCTTCAATTCAATCATATGTAGAAGTTTCTAGAGACATACTATGGCTATTGAACATATACAAATACTGGCAATGACAATACACCCAATATAAATTTGGTACATTAACGTTATTGGTACCCAATATGCATTTGGTATATCTAGAATCAAACTAATGCCAGCAAGCTATATGAAGTATAGTACCTATGCATGCAGATCAAATGAATCACGCCATGTGATTTGATACCAAAAAACATGTCTGATTTTTAAAGAAATATATTTACAGAAAATGTGATATTTTTCGTAAATGAGGTCAAATACTTTTCATGAAATATCACACATGTTCTTAGGTACAAACTCGCATGGCACGTCTCAATTGATTGTGTGAAATTAACTACAAGTGAACAATTAAAATACAATTTATTATTATACATTATGGCCAGACAAATCATAATGAAGTATAGAAACTATTCCTGTGGATCAAATACATGATTACATTTCAGGAATTGAAATATACAAGTATATAGTAAAGCTTTGATCAAGTATATGTTATGTACATGTACATGGGGTAATACAAATATACGCAAGTGGAAGAACATGTGCATATTTTCACAAAACATCATACATGTGCTATTTATTTAATCCAGGTCGGTAAAGGATTTACAAAGTTACACAGGCGTGTCAGACGTTGACTGCCCACTTTAACTACTAAGCACTGTTTATAAATATTTAAATCAAACACTAGGATAGGTTTTGTAATTTACGTGTGGATTTGCAAATGTTTTAATTTAATAAACAATGCATATCAGTACCAACAATAATTACACCCTCAAAGTGCACTTGAGTTGGATTAATGGACTACTTGTTGAAAGCAGAGACTAATAACATAACAAAGATAGACAACACAAGTGATCTATAATGTCCGTAATAACATAAAACAATAATTCCGCGGAATCAAATGTCTCGCCTTGTTCCGCCTTGACCTTGACCATGGGGCTCCGAGAATAGTCCTATGTTAATGTACATATCATAGTAAAGGTATGTATAAAGTTTGATGACTGTAGCTGATAAGGTGTTGAAGTAATGACCGTAACATGAAAACTTAACATTGAATGATGACGACGACGCATCCGACGCCGCCAACGACGACAACAACGACTCAAACTCCGGAAAAGCAAAACCTTAGTCTCGCTTTCCGCTTTCGCGGGCGAGACAAAAAATAGAGTGATCAAGGACGCATGGCTTGTAATCTGCCTCCTGGACACACTACATATAGTTTGACGTTGGTGGTTCTTGTGACTGTGGTTGCCATTTCTGGAAATAACGAGAAACAGTTGTGCAAGTTGTATCAGTATAGCACTTTGTTGAACATAGAGGAGCCAACATTCAGCAATTATTCCACAATGTCAATATTTGTTAACAGTGTAGATCCAGATTAGCGGACTAATGAACTTTTGACTCATCAGGATACACACGGATTTGGCTTATTTTCAAATATTTAAGAAAATTATCCCCTTTCAACTAGGGGTGTGATGATACGTCTGAAAATTGGGCCACGGCACTCCACATCTCACGATGCTGGTGTATCAGTCACACAATACATTTCCAATAGTTCATAGACTTGATTTAATGCATGAAAAATGCAAAAATGATTCCATACCGCTGGACTGGTTTGTGAATATTCATTCTTCCTGATTATTAATTTTTAATATTTGTAAAATGTACCCGACAATATGGCTATTTGTAGTATAATCCGAGATTCCAAAGTATTGCATTGTGAAAAACTTGAATCCAATATCATTATCGCGTATGTTGAATTGCATTGTCGGCAAATTCTCGTGCTGCATCATGTTTTTTTGTTAACATAATCCGCAGCATCTTTAAGAACAATGTCCAACAAACCAGTACATTTTGCACTTTTCTTGTAGTAATTAACGTGTTGTGCCTTATCGTTATAAAATCACTTTTGGAGGAAAGAACTAAAGTTTGTCCGAATATAAATACATGTAAGTTACCTATTCCTCCTGTACATTCTTTTCAGCAAGTTCTGCCTCCATCCCATCGTCAAATTTTACTGTTACAGTTTTACCTGAAAAGATAATATAGCCAATGTTAAAACAAAAACGTTGATAAATGCAAGTGCATAGTTGAGGAACAGATTAATTATTTTAAAGGAACCTGTTTTATATGATGCAATAACCCTACTCAATCCCTACATATCCGCATCCATGGCATGTGCATACATGCCTCGACAAATTCTGAATATTCCACTTGTCCATATTGAATTTCAACTCAAACACTCCAATGTATTACAATGTTTATGCCACACTATCACTTCAAATTACCATTCATCCCGATCGAAAATCCACACGCCAATACCAGCAGATGACTGGGTTCATCGAGGTCATAATAGCATATGGATAAAATTTAATCTGCTTTTGGAAGCAAAGATCGACTGATATGTTCAATTGGATTGTATGTCTGTTCAGTAACAAGGCCAAACACAGCAATCACATGCACATTTGTAAACGTGTCGCAACATGATACAGCAACGTTTGTTTAAATAGCACAGTATCTATTAACCTTATGTGACACAATGTTAAGTTATGAATTATGAGTGTGGTACATAACAAAACTGTCCTGTACCACTATCCAACCGCACAGTACAAAATGTTGCACTGCAACGTTTTGTGTTTGTTGAGAATACAGCTGGGGTTTGGCGCGGTGCTGTGAAGACAGGATTGCAAATTCAATATAAAATTTAAAATGTCTTTCTATCTCTCAATCCACAACAATATGCGGAGCAATGTCAGGCACCCCGAATCACTTGCCTTTACTGAAGAGTGCGTGCTATGAAGCATTTCAATTGATGTCTAAACCAGGAACAGGAAAATTGCAGTCCGCCCAGGCTCTAGCCTTTGACCGTCCCATCAATAGAGGGATGCGCTATTGAATGTGCTACTACACCATTCTGGGTGACCCCGACTTGTGTCAAAGTCTGAATCCTCATAAGGTATAATTGACACACTCGCCATTTGAGCATTTCACAGTGGCAGGAAACCAGACCGTCAGTTTGGGGTTTGCATCCTTCCATAGTGCTCGTACAGTCTCTCCCTTGTTGAAAAGGACCTGGAATTAGCAAATGAACATGCACATACAAAATTCCCTCCAATCTCACAATAGCTATCTGAAAATCTAGAATAGTATCAATACAACCGCTATTCAAAAATGACCTTTGATCTCCAAGTTTGACTTTGAATTAATGAGATGGACATTTTGTTACCATTTCTTTTACCTTTGACCAAGGACCTCGGTTGTGCGCGCTCTGCGTCCCCTGATGATGAAAACATTTGTGTAGTTATTCGAAATCCTATAGATATGGCTCTGGACTGATGGACTGAACAATGTGAATACTAAATCCAACATACTTCGTCAGGGGGATAATAAACCGTTAACACTTATTTCCTATAACATCCTATAATATGACCCAAAGATGACTAAAGATACCTCCAAAATCACTTTGTAATATATGCCAGTGTGAAGTATCATGAGCATATTGCAAGCGGTTTATTACTTTGTCTCACCAGTTGTATTCCTTGCATGCGACATACCTTTAGGTCAGGATGTAAGCAGATGCTTTTTAGCAATGTCATGACAGTTCTTCAATTATCAAATGATTTAATAATATAGACCTAAACAAAGTGAATGTTTGGACCTATATAAGGGATATACAATCCAGTCATCATGCACACATTTAGGTTGTGATGTATTCATGTGTGAATTAACATGAACATAATCAAAACGGTATATGGACCTAAATCAACAAGATGAACATGGTAACAGATGCATGCAAACACAGACGGAGAAACACACATAAGCAAAGCATAATGCCCTCCCAATAAATTGAATATCATTGACCATGTAATATCTTACCTTTGAGTCGGCCTTTCGTTTGTTTGCCCTGGGCACACCTGCAAAATATCATATTTAGAATGTACAAATAAATAGGAATTAAATAGGATATATTTTTTGTAAACTGATAGATAATGACAACACAAACAAAATGTAGAAAACACTATCCCAAAATCATAAACCAATCAAAAGTTATGAAAACTACATTTTATGCAAATTTCCTAAACAATATGCTATGCATATTTCTCAACAAATTCACAATTTAACAAGTTAAGGAAAATAAAATAAATATTAATTTAATAATAAATTACCAAGTTCATGCAATAAAATAATCAGAAACAATGTCATCTTGACCATTGAGCTGCAGACCTGTGTCATTCGAGCCACACGCTTTCTCATGATGGTGAACATTTGTGCCTATTTTCTTTTGAAATAAATGACAGTTACAGCCCGGGCAAGTTTTCATTGTTTACCTTTGACCTCTAAGTGCAACATTGAAATTTGAGCTACGGACCTGGGTCTTCCGCGCGACATGCTGTCTCATCATGGTTAACGTTTGTGTTATTTCAAATCCCTCGAATGACAACAAAGTTGGGACAAGAATTTTGGATGGACTGATTGGCTGACACACGGACAGGGTTGACACTATAATATAATGCACAACTGGCCATATCATTAGTTGTCTTTGATAATAGTGCTTACATTTCTAATATTAGCACCCTTCGGCCAAGTTAGGGATGCGACAAGTGATGTGAACCTCCGTTTATCGGAACAATTTCATGTATATTGTTGCAGATTGGCACACATTTGCAGCAATTGAGCTATGCATGATTGCTGTACATGCACATCAAGTAAACGAGAATGATCATTATAGAATCACCTCCCTTATTAGCTTCAATCAATTAGTTTCAGAACACCTAACAACATGTGCTTCCTTCATTCAGTCGAATAGCAAACTTCAAACAAAACAAATGGTACAAATAATAAAACAATTTATAGCTCACTAGAAGTCTCTTGTTTTGTCAGCTGGTCCCGCAGAAGTGTATTGTCTGCCTCTAAAGTGGCAATCTGCGCGTCCTTCTGTGACAGTAGCCTTTGCCACGTCTGAACCTCCTCGCTATCGCTCTGTAATAAACTAGATTTGTCAGAAAGCGGGGTCTTACGGAATACCCCCCCGCGTCAGCCCTTACATAGAATGAATTCCAGCTCGCATACTATCATTTTCAGATAAAAGACTATGTCAGCACATATGGAGAGTGCGATGGTGGTTCCAGTTGAAAAAAGCAAACTAGACATTCTAAGTCCATGACCTTGACCCCTGGCATAAATAGGGGTCGTAGGTTTGTTGCAGAATGATGTATGAGTGTCAGAGAAGGGCCGGGTAAAATATCACTGCATTCCGCAAAGGGAAAGAGAAGTTATAAGGACATTTACATTTGTTAAGTTTTAGTTTTTATTCTAAGTTTATAAGTCCGTGACATGAGCCCTGGCATAAATGGGGGTCGTAGGTTTGTTGCAGAATGATGTATGAGTGTCAGAGAAGGGGTGGGTAAAATATGAAAGATTTCCGCAAAGGGAAAGAGATGTTAAAAGGAAATTTACAATTGTTAAGTTACGGACGGACAAGCTGACTCCAGTATACACAACTTCGTTACGGGGTTAATTAATGCTTTTACATATATTAACTTAGGAAAATTTACCCATTTTTACCTGCTTATAATCAACTGGCGAGAGATAACAAAACATTTGCTGCGATCAACAGTGCGATGATATTTTGCTATAGACATTTCAAAAATTGTTTGAGGATACCAAATGTGAAATTAATTAGAATTTACTGCAAATTATATTGTATATAATGTTAAATACTGGTGCTTTCCTGATTTAATTCAGTATTTTGTGTATTGTGAAGTTAACAGACAATAGGAACTAATTGGGCCATATATCGTATCTCTTAGGCTTAACTAGATTGGTCAGTAAGCGAAGCTTACGGAATACCCCCCGCGTGGGCCCAGATACCCCTAAATATGTAAAATTGTCCAAGTGTGTGGGCTTGTGACCTTGACTCTGGGCTTAGCGGGGGCTGCACGAATGTGAAGCAGATCCGAGCAAGGAAATAGAAGTTATAACCGATTTCTCTGATGTTAAGATTTGTAAAGACACTAAGTATGTGATCTTGACCTTGGGATCGGCGGGGATATGTCACAGCATGATTGTAGAGCCTTATAGGAATGCATGCATGAAATATTAAGAATTTTAGAAGAAGTTATAACATATTTCTCTGATGTTAAATTTTGTAAAGGGACTAAGTATTTGACATTGACCCTGGGATTAGCGGAGGTTGGACGGTCGTGGATTTGGCACAGCACAGGAATGCATGTGTGAAATATTAAGCATTTTAGATGAAGGAAATAGAAGTTATAACACTATTTCTCTGATGTTAAGTTTTCTAAAGAGACCATGTATTTGACCTTGGCCATGGGATCAGCGGGGGTTGGACGGTCGTGGATTTGGCTCAGCATGGTAGTATAGTCACACAGGAATGCATGTGTGAAATATTAAGCATTTTCGATGAAGGAAGTAGATGTTATAGCACAGCATGGTAGTAGAGCCTTACATGAATGAATGTGTGAAATATCAAGCATTTTAGATGAAGGAAATAGAAGTCATAACAATATTTCTCTGATGTTAAGTTTTGTACTAAGTATTTGACCTTGACCTTGGGATCAGCGTGGGTTGGACGGTTGTGTATTTGGCACAGCATGGTAGTAGAGCCTTATAACTTATATTTCTTTCATCTAAAATGCTTCATATTTCACACATGCATTCCTGTAAGGCTCTACTACTATGCTGTGCCAACTCCACGACCGTCCAACCCCCGCTGATCACAAGGTCAAGGTCAAATACATGGTCTCTTTACAAAACTTAACATCAGAGAAATATGCTATAACTTCATCTAAAACTATCATGATCTGAAATATCGCCGCTGATCCCAAGGTCAAGGTCACATACTTTAGTCACTTTACAAAACTTAACATCAGAGAAATCGGTTATAACTTCTATTTCCTTGCTCGGATCTGCTTCATATTCACGTTCGTGCCACCCCCGCTAAGCCCAGAGTGAAGGTCACAAGCCCACACTTGGAAAATTTTACATATTTAGGGGTACCTGGGCCCACGCGGGGGGTATTCCGTAAGCCTCGCTTACTGACCAATCTAGTTCCTTCATCTAAAATGCTTAATATTTCACACATGCATTCCTGTAAGGCTCTACTACCATGCTGTGCCAAAACCACGACCGTCCAACCCCGGCTGATCCCAAGGTCAAGATCAAATACTTATTCTCTTTACAAAACTTAACATCAGAGAAATATTGTTATAACTTCTGTTTCCTTCATCTAAAGTGCTTAATATTTCACACATGCATTCCTGTAAGACTCTACTACCATGCTGTGCTAAATCCACGACCGTCCAACCTCCTTGTGATCCCAAGGTCAAGGTCAAATACTTAGTCTCTTTCAAAACTTAACATCAGATAAATATGTTATAACTTCTATTTCCTTCTTTGAAAATTCTTCTTATTTCACTTGTGCATTCCTCTAACGTTGTACTATCATGCTGTGACAAATCTACAACCGTCCAACCCCCGCTGATCCCAAGGTCAATGTTACTTATATATATATATATATACTTAGTCTCTTTACAAAACTTAACATCAGAGAAATATGTTATAACTTCTATTTCTTTCATTGAAAATTCTTAATATTTCATGCATGCATTCCTCTAAGGCTGTACTATCATGCTGTGACAGATACACGCTGATCTCGAGGTCAAGGTCACATACTTAGTCTCTTTACAAAACTTCACATCAGAGAAATCGGTTATAACTTCTATTTCCTTGCTCGGATCTGCTTCACATTTCACACGCGCATTGCTCCAATGGACCTCTACCACACTGTGACAAATTCACGTTCATGCCACTCCCGCTAAGCCCAGAGTCAAGGTCACAAGCCCACACACTTGGAAATGTGTACATATGGTTTGTTTTGGATATACATTTTTTGTCTGCTTAATCTAGTGTCCAAAATGGATGTTTCTTTCAGTACGTTGTATAGTGTAATAATATCACAGTGAATCAGAATTATGTTTCACAAATTGTGCTTACTGGTATTATAGAAGAAATCCACTTTCCAAATGCCTATATTTAAATAAAACTATTTTTACATGTGAACATTGTGAAATCTTCACTGTTAGCTTAACGGAGGTTGAAGAAACTAAAGAGCAAAGTATAGGGAAAGGAAAACAAGAATGAGTTATAACATCATGTACATATCATTTATTTTAACCAGATGAGCTGATTTTCGAAAATAATGCACAAGTGGTTGGGCCCTTACGCTAAGCTAACAAGTAAGAGTAATGCACCCATTTTGTTAGCAGCTGAACCCAATCTCGAGGGCATGATTTCAGCATGATCACCTCACATGGTTAAATAAACATTTTCTAACATTTGATACTTTATGAACACAAAGCAAATCAAGAGTCAAATATGGCCAAAAGGGTTGTGTAATTTAACTTCTGGAAGCGGGCCGTAATGAAGCTGGCTGTCTATTGATTGAGAGGGTGTGTCCAAGGACATGATTTGATTGGTCAAAGGAATCCATCATTGTCGTACTGGCGCCATTTCTCGATATGTGGGAACCAATGAGTTGTGTAATTCACTGATCTATTTGTGTAAAATACAGGCTGAAATGTAAGAAATACATGTTCCTTTTATGTGGCTATTATAAATAAATAATATAAACATAAACTGCCATTGGTATGACAACCAGTGCATCCAACTGAAATCTACACGTATGTAGGGCATTACAAGTTTCCCTTGTCCGTCCGTATGTCACACATTGGACCACTTTGTGTGTTTTAAGTCCGTTGCTCAGCCACTATAACACATATGGTTACCAAACTTGCACACACTATTTGGCTACTGCTCTACATCAGAAACTGACCTATAACGTTTTAGCTTCATTTGACATTGACCTACTTTTTCCGCTGATTAGTCGTGTCCCATGGACACATTTCTAGTTTCCATTGGCATAAACCCATGGACATGCTGGTCGCCTCCTACTCGTATTCCAGTCTATTAGCATACATGCAGTGTTGAAATAATTGTCAAAACTAATTAAAGTTAAAAAAGACAGGATATATTGAAACATACTATATGTGTGAAATGTTTTGTGCTTTTCACAACAAATTTTGAATCGCCTATCAAGACAGTGACACATTTCGTCCAATTCTCAAAACCAAATGCAAACTGACTATTTAAAGGTAGACATGAGGCCTCCAATTCCATATGACATACATGTGATGTCCGAAGAATTGTATGTTTCTATGCTAGTGTACCAACAAGTGTTATACTGACAAAACTTGCACAACTATTTATATTTCTTTTCAGAAAGGGCCACCACAGTCACATCAACAGCCAAACTACAACTAATGATGGTATTAGATAGTGAATCAAAAGAGCACATATGGTATATTATTATATGTGAACATTTTGCAAACGTAATGTCATTAATAATAGGTATATTATTTTTCACATAATTTATAATGCTGTCAGTTTTGTTTGGATGTCTGTATAGTGTTATTTACTACTTGAACAGAATATGGTAACTGTTAATACAATGCCATGTAGGTCTCTGGAATTTGGCTACAGTTGAACTTGTTAACCTGTCGCTGGTATGGCATGAGAAGATACAGTGATGATATTGCACGTCTAAATGTAGGTCAATGTGCATGATAGTTCATTGATAGCATTTGTGACCGGATTGATTCTAATTAAGTGGGGCATCGGAACAAGCTTATATGCTATGGTAGAAGGGCATTTAAAGGTGCATGCCCACTCAGTATGCACCAAATGTTCTTTATAGGAATTAAATAAGTATATAATTGTGTCATTTTTCAACCAGTTTTAAAAATTACAAGTGCTCGCTATACAGATATAATGAATTAATAATATTTATTTTACTGATAGTGATGCGCGGTGGTATGCTATTTTCATATGCAAATGAGGCATGCTATTTTTTTATTATTTATACTAATTAATTGCGTCGCCTTAAAAATTAATATTTTCGTCAGATTATAAAGTATGATCGTTACACATACAACAATAAATACAGAGAATAAATAATAATGTCCATTAACATTTTAAGGCAACACGGTTATCGCCCCTGATATCAGTGTGGAAATTTGCCTCTGATATAAAATGTATAACACTGCCAATCAATATAATGGTGAATGAATGTTTATTTTGCCAGAAAATGTCTCAGATGATGTCTCTGATATAAATAACATTTTGTGCCTACTGAGTGGGCATGTACCTTTAATTCATGGCTATTTGTCGGTATCCAAAATCATCAAGTGCTGTAAATATATTTACCATTCCTTGTAGCCCATTTTCTACAGTCTACATCCGTTTATTCAAAGTCCGTTGGACCCTCATAAATACTTGACAAGAGTCTGAGCAGATATCGAAATTGCAATTGCATGTTTCTATTTTGTGGACCATTTTCTATCTGCAAATGAGTTGATTTAGTTAAATTTAACGCAACACTAGACAAATATATTGGAATTAAGAAAATTGGAAACGAGACTTTAATTTGACTCCTGTGTAATAGAATTTTCCATCGATTAAACGATTGTAGAGTGTATTAATGTACATGCGTGTATTAATGTACATGCAATAGTCCATATAAATGTTGTGTTATTTATATGGACATTTAGAACATGAATTCACTATGTATTCTAGCGCCCCTGATCACCCTGCTATTTAAGTTATTAACAACATATATAGATCATTTGTGTTGTATGGCTTTGTTATTAGCACCTCAGCATCCAGTTACACCAATATTGCTAAGTCCGTTAATCTTTCTCGGTGCGCTTTGAGGGAGTAATTATTTGTACTGAAATGTATTATTTCCCATATAACAAGTACATGTTAAAGGTACATGCCCACTCAATAGGCACAAGCTGTTCTTTATAGGAATCAAATAAGTTGTACAATTGTGTCACTATTCCAGCAGTTCTGAAAATTACACGAGTGCTTGCTATACAGACATAATCATTTAGTAATATTTATTTTCTGATAGTGACTTGCGGTAGTATCAAGCTATTTTCATGTGCAAATGAGGCATCATATTTTTTAATTATGTATACTTAAGGAAACACGAAGAAGAGTTCACATAAGATTTTATAAAGCTTGTTTTCTAATCCTATTATCACTTGTCTTGTGTATATGTAACCTGCTATATATGAAATCAAATATAGTTTAAACTAAGGAAACACGGTTATCGCCATTGATATCAATGTGGAAATTTATGCCTGATATAAACTGTATAATAATGTCAATCATTACTTGGGGTAATGGTGAATGGATGTTAATTTTAAGGAACACCCGCACTATTTGTTTATACTGGACTACTTTTGCATACACCCTGGGCGATTTCGCACCATTTGGTGTCTTCTAACCTATAAGTGTACCAGTCCCACTACAAATCATTCTACAATATTCACTATTCAAAACTAGCTTCTATTCCTCGATACAGTACCAAGTTTGGAGCAAATATCTCAAATGGTTGTCACACAGCAGCTGTGTAGCTCCACCATGTGACTTTCTACATTCTGCCTTAAATTGAGCTACTACAGAACTATGAAAAATGTTAATAGATGATGAATTAAAAACACAAATCTCTATAAAATCACATAAATTTACCCTACATAGTGTTATAGCTAACCATTCTACATATAAATACTGAAACTATGCCAACATGTATGCCACTCTGGAATGGTCGACAGACAAAAGGGTACTGGCTTGGAACGTTCAGTCCATACATTTTCTTTATGACACAGGAGGAACGGAAAAACAATATTTTCTGATTACTAGTGTATTGGTACTATAACGATATGCGAAAACAATACACTTACGCCTAATTTTGGCAAATTTTGGAACAGCGTCGCGATGTCACGCCAATTTCCCGAACTCCTTAATTGTCCATCAGGAAGCCAATATCAATGAAAAAAAAAGAGAAAAACACACTATAATGACAGTTTTGGTGTATATTACTGTCACATTCCAAGCCCAGTCACCTACAGGTAATTTACATACACTGGTCTATTATTGAGAAATAAAGCTGAGAAATCAAGATTTTAGAAGATTTTGAAGTCGATAACTGTCCGTCTTCGATACAAAAAGAACAAATGCGTTGCATCGCGGAGTCCGCTCGATTACTCTTGTCGCAGTAACTTTAAATTATGTTCCCAGAGACATAGCTACATGTACAAGAAACATAAACTTCCAACTTCAAATTCTGCAAAAAAAACATATCTCACATAGAGCCTAGGCACACCTTATAGGCTAGACACCACCAAATAGTTTTCTATATAATTTAACCGAATGCCATCCAATAAAGCCAGTATCTCCTACTTTCACTATTCGTATGGATGCTGTGGGACCCACTTGTACATGACCTGCAGCCAGTCTGTACTGGTTCTGCATGAACTAAACAATAGGTTCACTTACTCCTAAGAAAGAAAAATCCAACCTTGTCATATCCTTCAATATTGTGTACATTTTTTGGCCACGGAACCTCCGTTTACATCAAGTGACCAACAGGTTCAGTACCCCACAATGTTCCTCAAGTGAAACTGGGTAGTAATGAATCAAGATTTGCAAGCAAACGGTGTCTGTGACCTCAAAACACCCGCACCATTTTGTTTATACCGGACTACTTTTGCATACACCCTGGGCGATTTCGCACCATTTGGTGTCTTCTAACCTTGTAGCACGTCACCTATCTTCTAATTCGTATCGTTTTACACGGCCCGATTCACACCAACACGATATGCAAATTAGTAAAACGAAACGAACTTCGTGTCCTCATTAAAAACACGGCACGAGACGAACACTAGCTCCGGTAATCCACTACCGCACCGTCCATGGCAATGGATGGCACGGGAGTAGACCCCAATAGTCACCTCCCGCAACCACTCGAGATCTTCCATGTAAGCATACAATTGTTGAATCAAATAATATTCTTCCATGCACAATTATCATATGCGAAATTGTTGAACTAGTTATCTATTGTGTACCTATAAACATGGTTTACCATATGAAATATGATCTATCCATCAGAGAAATATACATTTCCATACGCCCTCTCTCAGTTTTGATATGACACATTTATAAATAGATCACAAAGTAGATTCAGTGCGAACAGTGAGATCCGTGTGCAGACAGCGCAGATATAAAATAAATACAATTTGTACCATAAGACTTCCGTTTCCGGCTTGAATAGAACACACAAAACAACATGAACGCTCAATACCAACATATATATACGTGAAAGACAAACAGATGACATCATATGGTTTAGTTGTGTAAGTAGCTATTGTTTTAGTACATGTTGTATGGTTTTTTATTGATATATTTTACAAGAAGGGAACAACTAAATAAAACATACATAATGCACAACCATAACGTATGACTTTCACAGTATTTATGAGTTTATCCGATAATAGGTAAGTCAACAAGTTCAACCCTTCGATATGCTCATATGACCTTCACCTTTTTAACCTTCATATTGTAGCAGAAACCATAACGTATGACTTTCACAGTAATTATGAGTTTGTCCGGCAATTGGCAGAAATATGAAGTAATAATATCCATATAGCAATGTTTAGTTACAGAAAGTTCAGTAACACAATCATTGCTAAATGCATTATTATAATTAATGTTGCGTTTTGGAAGTGCATATTAAGTGATTTGTAATTTCTCAAAACTTAGAGGCATGTAAAACGTAAAATGTAAAATGTAAGATAACTCTAGGTAATATTCTCATTTGTTCAATTAAGTGTTGTGTTGTCTATAAAATGATTAATGCCACAAATATATTGATGAGGAAAACATTTAACAGAAAGGATATACCGTAGCTGACATAATATTTGTATGGTAAACAAAGACAATTTGGTGGCCATTTTTTACTAATATAGAATAGGTCTAATTTCTAAATTATAGTAAAGTGCTTTGAATCCGACATGCTATAAGAAAACACGTAACAACATTAAATTTAGCTCACTTGAATATATCACGCTGAAAATGCCGAATGCTACACACACGATTTTTGGACACTTTTTCGAGCTGGAAACATTTCCTATCAAATGTAGAACAATTTGTTCCATAGGCAACAACAATAAAACTGTCAAATTTAGAATTGGCTATAGCATAACCATAGCATCACCATGTCGACAGGCATGTCGCCAGCTCTTCCATGGTAACAATCATTGGGCACCACTACTCGATGCAGCCCAAGTTGACGTACTGGTCGTAATGTTCTGTTTACTCCCCGTTATAACACATACGGTGTTATTTCACACATCCGATTACCACAGGTTTATGTAACGTACTATAAGGTATATACATCAATTAAATATACCCATACTGTTATAAGAGGGAGTAAAACAAACACCCATTAACTAACTCAAAACTTGAACCAAGATAATGGCGGATCCCTATTCTCCGGATTGGCTGCTCACAAAGGCACGCGTTTTCCATTTCTCTAAATTAACTGTACTATTATGATATACTCTTTATAAAAATGGAACGGTGAACGGTGCAGATCCGGATCAGACTGTACTGATGCACAGGCTGGTCTGGATCTGCACTGGTAAAACAACACAGAAACCGCATTTATCCAGTCACAGCCATATATGTTCTGGGGTTTGGCAAGAACTGTCCACATACCGAGACCTTTCTTGCAAGTTCGTGAGAGACTGTTACCCCCACCTCAGATTCACCATTCAGATTGATGAAGGACGGTTAGTCCCACTATCTGGGATGTTTCGTCCCAAAAGTGGGACGAACAGTCCCAGGACTAAAAGTCATTGAGACGAACAGCTACAAATAACAGTCTAATGTTTAACGACATTGTTTCAAGAAAAGGTCAAATATTTAATTCATACCTTCGTCAGGTCATTGAATTATGATATTCAGCGCAGGTCCCTAGTGGACACGCCTGTCACACATGTGGTGCCATAGAAACAACTGGTCATCTTTTCCATTACTGCAACAAGTACATGTAACAACATAAACAATAGGCAGGGTGTGGGATCACGTGGTTGCCGAACCAGATTTTCCGACGTTACGTGATCTGTGATGTAATTGTTACCTCAGATTTTCTTTAACATGGTCCTAACAAACGGTTGGACTTTGAAGATATGTAGCGCACCAAATACGATGGCATATGTGTTTTATAGGGGCTCTGACAGTTATTTATAATAACTTATAACTTTCACAAAGAATCGAGTACTGTTTATTTCTTACATTCACGTGCTCTTGTTTGTATTCACATTTAGGGTAACATATTCCTCTTCAAAACTACTGAATTATGAGATTAAAGCCGCCTATACAATAAAGGGCAACATGTACCGCATATGCTGAGGTATATTTCATTCATTGATATGGCATTACATTAGACAAATATTAAACGAAATGCATTGTAAACACGTAAAAAAAAACATGACGTCACGCCGTTCGGAAACACGTGATCCCACACCTTGATAGAAATGTAATTACAAGTCGGCATAGCCGACCACCGCGAGCGCGAAATCGTAAAGTAGGGGGTCTGGGGGTCCTCCCCCATTAAATGTTTAGATGCCAGATCGCCGCAGATGCGATTTCCTGACACCTAGGCCTCGAAAAAAGTCATCCAACTATTCGAGTATTGTAGATTTTCGTCTTTTTTTTTGGCCGGGAGCAGGCGGGGGGTCCGGACCCCATGGACCCCCCCCCCTGTATCCGCGCCTGAGCAACGTGGGCAGACATTGTCCAATTTCCAAAATCATGGTTTGTTTGAATTTATGATTTTGTCAAAATATAGAAAATAACTGAAAATATTATATTTTAAACAATATATTTGCTGGAAATTGTGTCCATATTCAGCAGGTTTATTTTGCGATTGCCTTACTATTGGTAGTTTATGTAACGTTCAGTAAGAAGGTAAACAAAGGTTACTACATAAAACCATGTGAAATGTGACTCCTTTATAAAAGTTACCAGACACGGGTCGTATTTAAACGCAAAGTAGTATATAAGAGTCACAATGATACCACCACCCTCTGGAAGCCAATGGCTACGCGCGGAGCCTCCCACCGGGTGGTGCTATAATTAATGACTCTTATATACTACTCAGATTTTCCTCCATTTTTATGAGAATATTTATGAGAATGGGAGTAATTCTAATTTTTCAAAACACGAAGGGGGGAGTAAGCATAATTTTTAAAAACACACCTACTGTTCGGCGGGTATGTATGAGAACATATTTTCATCAACCGCGAGACCATATATTTATGACATGAGAAGATACACCCTATTAGAGATAAGAATCCCTATGTTATACTCAGTATATATAATAACATAATGGTTCCAGTTAAGTGTGCGTGGTTGAAGACAGGTAGTCACGAGAGATGTTTTCGTACCGGTATTTACGAATATTGCAAACATCACCGTGCATGGATGCGAAGAGGTTCCGTTTCGACTCGCCCATGTCGGCATTGTGGGTAGGGACCAAAGCCGAGTCATTGCTATGTCCTCCATGCGGTGGCACTCAGGCTACTCATCGAATGGCTAACAAGGGATTACGTGCTCGCAAGTATTATCGTTTAGTAATAATTCAAATCGGAAAGTCAGTTAGAAAGATAGAATCGATCTAATAAGTCACGTTGTTTCTACAGCATTAAAACACTGTAAAAAAACATTATCAAACTAATTTTATAAAATTGTTAAAATTGAACAGAAACACACTACCAATTATAACAAAATGGATAATACAATACAATGGGAATGAAAAGTTTTTAATGGATGTGTTGAAGAAGTTTATGAAGAACACGGGGGTTGGGGGTAATAATCCGTATATAAATTCTATAAAATGAGAACACTAGGCGATATCGAATACATGAAATATCAGCGTAATTTATTACGCTCCGATAAAAACGTTGCATTTACGATATTATACCGACAATTATGTGAACTATACAAGAGGCAAATACAAACATTAAGACGGATAACGCGTATCGGATATGAAACTAAGGTGTATTATATAAAATTGTTAAAACCCAACGATTTATTTACGAATATACATTTCTACGATATCGCTTATAAAGATATTGAAAAAATTATTATTGAACAGAACTAATTAATTAATTTTAATAAAATGATTTATAATATTTTCACCAACAAAGTTAGGTTTATATACGAGAACTAAACACAGTTCATTGTCGGGACGCCGGCACTAATATCTCAACAGTGAGATAGGTTTCGCCACATGTACTTCACTCTGGCCGCTCTACACATTATAGCGGATGGAGGTAATGAAGAGGAGGGGTCCGCGGTATCGGTCCAATGATGGGGTGGAGGAGATGTGAGCGTGACACATCCCACTAAGCCAAAAAAAAACGAGAAGAGAAGAGATTTAAAGCGAAGGCTTAGTGGGATGGGCCCAGAAGGGTTTTGCTGGCGCTGGTTCGAGCCTCGGTGAGACCTAAACTTTTTTTTTTTTTAAATGTTAATAATTTTCCTAAAATTAATTAATAAATTGTTTACTGCACCAATATAATTAATAATTTTGAAAAAATAGGAAAATTATTATTTTTTAAAAAATTTTTTTATTATATAAAATATCACAATGGTGCTGTAACATTTCCTCCGACTTTATTTCCAAGTTTTACCCTAAATTTATCACAATCAGTACACTCAATTTTGGGCATGGTGGCGCGCGCCTTGATTCTTATATCATTTTTTAATTCTTCATATCTCCCCATTTCTTCCACCACGGATTCAAACTCTAAATTTGATATTTTCTTATCGGCCAACGCTTTGGACACCATAACGTCGAAGCTATTTTTCTTAGACCTAGCGAGAACGGATATTCTATCATGTTTTCTACTTTTTTTCTCGAGTTTTCCACCCGCCGCCCTAATTACCATACAAAGTATTCCAGATAAAACGGTAATTCCACTCAAAACCCCTGCAAGTGGAACCGTTACAATTGTAGATAGCGTTGCAGCAGTCCCCGCACCACACAACACAGAAACACTTGCCAGAACCGTACTAGATGCATCAGCTATGTTCGCCGCGCGCTTATATTTGTTAGCGTGTCTTTTTATTTTTCTATTTGCACATTCTCTAACTAAAATATCCTGCATAGCGACGATATTATTATTCAACCTAAAATCTGAACTTCTTTCGTTAATTGGATATAGTGTTGGTGGAGTGGTATTGAGAGTTGGATACAGTGTTGGTGGAGTGGTATTGAGAGTTGGATACAGTGTTGATGGATCGGTATTGACAATTGGAAGCGGTGATTCGTTCATATTTCAATATATTAGTATTTTACAAATTAAGTTCAATTAACAACGAAACAATAGTGGAAGAACTCTCTGGGTCACCGATTTTCGTAACAAAGTTAATAACACTACCTTTGGAAAGTCTAATTCTATCAGAACCGGAGAACGAAACCACCGTCGAACTATCTCCAGATGTTTTAGTGACTCCAATCCCCCGTTCTTCCCCATCTACTACAATATTTATCGCGACCGCGCCAACAGGTTTACCACTACCATTAACCGAGCAGACCGCCATTTGGATAACTTCACCTGCAGCTGTCATAGTGTATCCCCCATATTTATTACTCGCTTTGGCACCGAACGAATATTCATAGTGCCCCTCAACCAATTGGCCCCGCTTCTCAGCCCAAACTGCTATGGCACGTTTTAGCGTTTTCATTGTTCGCACTATTCCGGCAAGCGCATTGTTTGCGTCATATGCCTCAGTACGAATCTTATAAGAGGCCTCCTCAAGAGCTTTTGTCGCGGCTATACAATCATGTTTCAGTTTATCGGTTATTTTCCCATCTAGTTCGGTAAGTGCCGCTTCTCTGCTGAGAGAGTCCTCTAACCGCAACGCATCATAAGCCTCCGTAATGGTCGCCTGGTGGCCTTCTAGGGCTTTCTCAACACCCGACCGGGCCTCTTTTTGAAATTCGGTTATTTTTCCGTCTAGTTCAGCAACCGCCGCTTCTCTGGTGAGATAGTCCTCTGAGCGCAACACCTCATAAGCCTTCGCAAGGGCCGCCTGGTTGTCTTCTCTTGCTTTCTCAACCCCCAACCGAGCCTCCTTTCGAAATTCGGTTATTTTTTCGTATATGTCAGTAAGTGCCGCTTGTCTGTTGAGAGAGTCCTCTGAGCGTAGCGCCCCATAAGCCTCCGCAATGGCATCCTTATGGTCTTCTCGGACCCCCTCAACCCCCGACCTGGTCTCTTTCAGAAATTCGGCTATTTTACCGTCTAGTTCGGTAAGTGTCGCTTCTTTACTGTGAGAGTTCTCTAAGCGCAACGCATCATAAGCCTCCGCAATGGCCTCCTCAAGATTCGACTGGTGGTCTTTTCGGACTTTATCAATACCCGACCGGGTCTCTTTTCGAAATTTGGTTATTTTTTTATCTAGTTCAGTAAGTGCCGCTTCTCTGATGAGAGAGTCTTCTGAGCGCAACACCTCATAAGCCTTCGTAAGGTCCGCCTGGTGGTCTTCTCGTGCTTTCTCAATACCCGACGTGGCCTCTTTTTGAAATTTGGTTATTTTTTTACCTAGTTCGGTTAATGCCGCATCTCTAATGAGAGAGTCCTCTAAGCGCAACGTAAGGGCCGCCTGGCGGTCTGCCCGGACTTTATCAATATCCGACCTGCTCTCTTTTCGAAATTTGGTTATTTTCTTACCTAGTTCGTTTAGTTCCGTTTCTCTGATGAGAGAGTCCTCTGAGCGCAACACCTTATAAGCCGCCTGATCTTTCTCAATATTCGTTCGGGTCTCCTTTCGAAAATCGATTATTTTCCCGTCTAATTCAGTAAGTGTCGCTTCTCTGGTGAGAGAGTCCTCTAAGCGCAACGCACCATAAGCCTCCGTAAGGTCTGCCTGGTGGTCTTCTCGGACTTTATCAATACCTAACCGGGCCTCTTTTCGAAATTTGGTTATTTTTTCACCTAGGTCGTTTAGTTCCGTATGCGTTTCTTCACGACTTTGTGTATTCACAACCAGGGCATATTCTCTAAGTTGTGATAGTAGACTCTTATGAATCTCGTCCGTGGCCATCGATATAGTTCTATTGATCAAGGTTTGGCCTTTGTTTTTTGGGTAGTTAAAAAGTCGCCCTCTGTCGGGATGAATCCCCCTTCTGCCGGTTCCAAATTCTTTGAATTTGTCACCCAATCGGAAGAACTACCTGGTCCGTATATACTCATAATGTTGATAATATATATTAAGAACATGCGTTTAATTCTAAATAATTTTCTTAATTTTTTCAATTAATTTGAAATTTCTAGGACGACCGAAATCGGGTAATCGTTCTTCAACTCTCTCCCTTTATCATCAAGAATAGAAATCTTCAACTCGTGGATGTGTCCCGATTCCAAAACTTTCATCTCGGGGTGTGGGAAGTCTAAGGTCACAGTCTCGCCATAGAAACAGTCGCTGGCGGGCACGGTTTTCAGTAATGTGCTGGGGAATCCGTCTACCGTGTTGTACGATGTGTTCACCCGATCCAGGTGCACCCTGAGAGTTTTCGTGAAGGTGAAGTCCACCGGATTATCACCGACGTACTCACCCGGGGTAAACACTCCTTTGTTTGAGGAGTATGTCTCTCTAAAACCGAGTTGAATACCCAACCCCGGGGAGACCACTACCTTATTATCACTGCTGATGGTCATTGTTGCGAGCCCGGTAGCATTCGATACTGTGAGGTTAATTATACCGTCAAGCTCTGAGCTGACAAAATCTTTGAGCTGTCTTATTCCCCACAGTCCGTGAGGCAGCTTTACACCTAATTGTTGTCCATCCTTCACATAGTAAAACCCTTCGCTCTTCCCCACATTCTGCCATCCAACCGTGAAGGTGATTGATCTAAGGCCTACCAGGCGTTGTCTATTAATTTTTGAAGTTCACAACTCCCTTTTTGAACATTAGTGATAGTAGAAAACATAATAATATCTTTCAATGGATACCAAAGCATTTAGCTTTAACTATAATGTAAAGTACGCGGTCGGAGGTAAATACACGCAAAAAGACGTTGTTAACCGCCTTGTACACACAACCGTAACGGTTAGACCGGACAGCGGCGTTGCCACCAATTTCCCTAACATCTTTGAACAATACAGGCTGCCCAAGATTACTACGATGGAGGTGGTAAACGGGTTGAAAGCAACACCGATGCAGTTTTGGCAGAACCAAATAAATTTCGCTGTATGGTGCGCAACAGCCGGGTGTGGAGTTTCATATATATAAAGACCATCTGACATCCAAGAATGTCATGCTCCGAAGTGTCTACAACTTTCACGTGTATTATACTATTAGGAGGATTCTCAAAGAACTAGGTATTTCACTACCTCAAGACGACGCCTGGGATCCAATTTCCAACGCATACGACCGTATGGCGTTTGAAAGACTATGTAACGAATTTAACGTTTCAAAAGACGCGGACTGGAGACAGAAAGCATTTCCTACCAGCACCGGCCTCGGGGACGTTCTCATTCGGGGCCAGTCCGGGAATTGGACGCAGACTGATTTTAGACACGATCACTCCGGTGACCACATCGTCAGTCGGAACGCCGGGAATTTTGACCCCGCGACGATGACATTCGGGCCGGAAGTGTCTGGAGGTCGGCACTGTGGCGTGTTTTCTTGTAAAATGTTACCTCCGAAACGGGCTCACGTCGATTACATACAGCAGGCTGCTGAGGTTCAGGACGCGTGGGGTACATTTATGTTAGATAAGGGTATAGGGTTCACGCAGGCCGGGGTTACTCGCGTCAACGACTCCATTCGCACGTACGTCTGGGCCATCCTCGGCGCACAGAAGCAAACTCGCAGTTCTATACCGGGCACGGGAACAGCGTTTGATGCACAAAAACAATTCTTGGCACTTGTAGAGGACGCCATCTCAGCTAGGGTGGACCTGGAGAAGGCGATCCAGAATTATCAAGACGTTTTGCAGAATGCCAGCACCCCAGTAGACTATGTATTTGGAATAGGTCTTTATATGGCGCCGAGCAATATGATACTACGAGACGACCCGGTTGACGGTTACAATAATCAGATCGTAATCGCCACCGCCAATCAAAAAATCGGCCACAACGGTAACGTGAACACGGATATCATCAAGCGCACCCCCAACATGATCGGGTTCAACAGTGGAACCGATTTCATAAAACACAAAATGGATACACCTCCCCAAATTCGTAAATTGGATACACAATTGAACCCAGTACCCCCAATTCGTAAGTTGGATGCACCATCGAGTTCCATCAACAGACCAATCGCGATTGGAGAAACACCAATCAATCGTAGATTGGGTGAAATTGGAAGCACAACACACGAGGAGGAGAAATTAGGGCTCGTCATCGCCCTCGTGGCGATCGGATTATTTACGCTTTGGTTGTAGGAACTTCCAATCTCGATTGGTGGCGAAGAATAGTAGGAGACCGGCGATTGTCACGATTAAAGCCCAGGTATTTTTGGCTAGCCATCCGGCCGTTTTTGATAATATAGATAGCAAGTAAGAAACGATACTTCCGATCAGTCCAGGTAGTGCGGCAGCCGCCTTTTCGGCTAATTTAGCCAGGAGACTGGCGAGGGCTTTTAGTTGTTTTGTTACCCACTCCTTGGCTCCACCGGATGGAGCGGGTGCTGGTGCTGGAGCGGGTGGTGGCGCCGCACCACCAGTGAAAGCTAGAACTATGGTCGATATAGTCATGCCGATAGCAACGAGGATGCTTGCTATCGTGACGCCCTGCTCTCTGAACAGAGTGCGAAGACGCTCACCGAGTGTCGTCTCCTCGTGCAGGACCCTCGAGATTGATTCGCGGATCCGACTTATTTGTGTGCGGAGAGCCTCACGGTTAGCCGAGGCGGCCTCCAAGCGAGCTTCTCTTTCATCCCGCAAAGACCGCAGTCGTTCTGCGATCCGCTTGGTAGATTCTCTATCGTCACCGGCTTCCTCCAGTTTTCTTTCTTCTAGCGCGATATGTTCATCCAGCGCCGTGAGTTTGGAGAGGTTAAGGACCAGTTCGCCCCGGACCGTTTGTAGAGCCTTATCGAGTCCACGGAGTTCTCGAAGAGGTAACGGTGGGTCATCGTTGAGTATTTCCCCCAATTGCGATTGGACGCTGAACGTGGTCTCCATCGTGTTAATAACGTCGGTGGCTATTTGAGGGACCTCGCTGAGCTCGACCGTTTCTATCGCGGTGGCCGTCTTCGCTATAGTTTCGTCGGTAGACTTGTAGGGCCTCTACAGCGCGGGCCGGCACAATTGTTTTACCCCTCTTCCAATCCGTGAAGCCTAGTTCGTTCTTTATGATTTCGCCACCGCCCCGGTTTCCTGCAATGGTGTTTAGCGATAGGGGTTTTCCGGTCTTCATGTTGACGATCGGGTTATCTGATGCTTTTAGTCGCAATCTACCGTTCAGATCCAATTCGAATTTGGAGTAGTCGCGACCAACAGACGGGACCAGACCCTTTTCTATCAAACTGTTGTAGTAGTCGTTTACAGCTCCCTCAAGTAATTCCTGACTTTGACCAACGCTGCTGGTAGCGCCACCTATTTCCTCCAATTCACTAATTGGAGTGTTTTGTCGAAGGTTGTGATGGAATCCTCGAAGTTATCATCATCATTATCATAATCATCGACGTAATCGTCTCTACCGATTTCATCCATGTCAGCATCGTAATCAGCCATCTTTAATAATGTGTTTACAAAATTAATTATGTATTAAAGACAAAACCATACGGGTTTAATAGTTTCAATAAAATTAATTATGTCTTCGAGTCAATACGGTCGCAAACTCAATCCATACCGCAGACTGCGTGAGCCCCTCGGGGCAAAAGGCGTGAGACAGAGTGTCGTTATTACGAACAACCCATCGACGATCGACCAGAACCAGCAGCTCTTAGTCCGCTTCCCCAACCTCGGAACTCACGACGTCATTGTGCCGGGTACTGTTCGCCTCGCTTTCACTATTTCGCTAACGTCGACGGACGCGGACCGAACCGTCGTTCAGAACCTGGGTCGCGCCATCGTCAAGAAGACCATGATAAAGATTTCTGGTAATGAGGTGATGTCGATCGATGACAGCGACGTCTACCATTGCTATCAGGACCTGTGAAAGACGTCACACGAGCGTGAAAACGCTGTCTATCAAGGTATTGACACCAGCAAAAATAAGAACGTAACCAGACTTAGAATCGGGGCTGCTAAAACAAGGTAGATAACAACGCTAGTGACAACGCGGTCGCGGGCGCTTACGGCAACCGCTTCTACATCCCGCTCGACTTTGAGTTGCTGGAGAGTCACATGCCCTACTATCAGAGCGCTTTGGCTGACCGCCTCGAATACGAACTAACGTTCAACGACTACGGCCGAGTTATCATAGCCAGCGACATGTTATCGACGTATAAGATCGATAATGTTTCGCTGGAGTACGACATGGTCACGATGCCCGAACTAGCGCGATTGATCAGAACCCAGTACGCCGGGCGCGTTGCCATACTTTACGACCGAGTTCTTCGCCATCGTAAGATGACGAAAGACAAAGGCGACACATTGTGGAATATTAACGTCAACGTACCCGCCCGCTCGATGAAAGGTATACTGATGCTGTTCGAGGAGGCTCGGGTAGCGCTCGGTGTTAGAAAAACCGACAGATTCTATAAACCCCAAAATCACGAAGGTAGAGGTGACGATCGAGGGAGTCCCCAATCAACTCTACAGCGCGGGTCTTCGCGCGCACCAGCAGTGGGACGAAGTAAGAAAGCAGTTTGCTGCCGGCTCTAAGCGCTCTCCGGAGGTTGCAGCACTTGCCAAAGACCTACATCTCTCGGCCGTCTCCCTCGCGGAGTTCCTGAATACTAAATACGCGTTATGGCTAGACATGCGAGCCAGCGACGATGACCAAATACACGGTAGCGGACGCCAAGTTGAGAACGCTAGTGAGGGTGTGACGATCCAGATAACCAAAGAGGCGGACGGAGCCGGGCCATTGAACGTGTACTTATATATAATTACAGACGCGCAACTCAACATCGAAGATGGTCGATACGTATCAGCGATCTACTAAATCTAACGATTCATTAATACATAATTTTGAAAAAATTAAGAAATCTATCAATCAATACCAATTCACGATTGGAGATGCTCACTCTGCCATAATATGTGGGCAGACAGGATGTGGAAAAACGGTTTTCATCCTCGACTTGCTCGAGGAGTCCTACCGCGATGCCTTTCGTCACATTGTGATCCTGTGTCCCACTGTGCGGCACAACGATACTTATCAGCGGCGCCCGTGGATATGGACCGACCCTGAGGTATACGTTATTGACCCGGGTGATAGGCTTCACGATTGGTTGCGTGGTTTATACCAAAGATTCCAGGGTGAGCCCACCCTATATGTGATTGACGATTGCTCGGCCAAGGCGGCGATGACCAAAAGAAGGACATGCTCTCCGAGCTCGCATTTTTCTGGCCCTCATGCGAGGCAAAGCGTATGGATCTCCACTCAAAAATACAACGCCGTCCTCAAGGATCTGCGCGAGCAAACGAAATGGGTCGCCCTCTTTCACTGCAAGGACCGAGACTCATTCGATGACTGTCTTCGAGAGAATGACGTTATCCCAACGCGCGAGGAGCGCCTGGAGGTTCGACAGATGCTTTCCGAAACTAAGCACGCCAAGCTACTGCTAAAGACTGATCAACCAACTGCTTATAAAGTTATCAATTAATTAATAATTTTTAAAAAATTAGGAAAATTACAAAGTAATAAGCTATTGCAATGCTTAACAATGCTTAGCAATTGCTGAACAATGCTTAGCAATTGCTGAACAATGCTGAACAAATACTGAACAAATGCTGAACAATGGTTAACAATGTTAACAATTTTCTGCTCCGCTGCGAGCTTTGTTGCGAGCATAATGGTGATCATAAGTATCGGGTGGTGCGCTTGGCAATATGTTAAAGTGATGAGACTTGTTAGAATAGTTAAATTACTTAATTTTGAAAAAATGGAACTGCGACGAACTTCTCGACCAGCTGATGGAAGAAACCTCAACTCCGACTGCCAACATTCTGAAAGATAATGAAACATCAACTCCGACAGAGCAATCGGGATCAACTCCAACTCCAACGGTAGTTGGTATTGGGTTGGGTTGAGTGCAACGACTCCGAATGAAAATGCGGCGCGACGAGAGCGGTTAGCTGGGCGGGCGGCGGCTGCCACCCGAAAAGTTAAACAAGATAAAATACTCGCCGAGCTTCGAGAGGCTAAACAGTCGTTGCAATCGGGGACGGAGACAGCAAAACATCTGAAGACAGAGCAATCGGGTTCAACTTCAATCCCGATTGGGTTGAGTGCAACAACACCCCAAATTCACGAATTAGAAGCACACCCAAATTCTTTGAATTTGTCACCCAATACCAACTCCCGTTGGAGTTGGACTGAACCCCAATTCACGAATTGGAGTTGGTTTGTTGGTGGTAGTCTGGCAGTTGTTGGTTGCCCTGTGCGTGTGAAATACCCGAAAAAACAACCAGCCAGTGTTCAGAAGAAAGTTACGAAACACCAATCATCAACAATGTTGAATTTGGATGCGCCCCATTTAAACATTGATCGCGACCCCTTTTATATGCAATAATTATAACAATGGCTGAACAAGATGGTAAAATGTTAGTGAATGCGCTTTATCACGCCGTGGTGATATCGGGTTTCAGTATCGGGTATGCTCGACTATGAAAGATGGCCCTAGGAGGAACCGCTCCCAAATTGGACTTTACTGTGAGAGACGTAGGGCTCGCGACCTTAGATGTAGCGGCCGCAGTTTGGACGCGAGATTATCTAGTTAAAGCTGGAATTCTACCAGTTAATATATGGAAATAAATGGCTTCAATCGCAGTAATAGTAGGTGGTGCGCTTGTAAACGCATTGGCGTTCAGCGGTAGCAACTTTATATTCTCTAAACTGAAAAGCTCGAACGTGGATGAGGAGCGTAAGCGTCATGATTTAGCTGTAGAACAACTCAATAGCGCAAAGGAAGCATGGTCGAAAAAAACGAAATAACCGCCCATCTGACTGGGTCAATGAAGAGCTTCGCCTCGAAAATCACGCCACGCAAACTTTTCAGAACGTTGAAGAAGCCAACCGCGAGTACGCGCTGGCATATCCGCACAAAAGTCTCGATCCAATGGATCCCGAGCCCCAACTTTCAGATTTCTATGTACCGTCAGAGGCCCAAAAGGACCGCGATATCGCGTTCATCGTCGTGGGAATGGGTGTGGTTGGGCTCGTCGGCTACTATATAAAATAAAATTAATTAATTAATTAAAAAACATTTTTTTTTATAAATATATATATATAGAACGATGTTAGTTGACGAACTTTATGACGCTATGATCGATGTAGGCTACACTGCCCAAAAACATCGTTTACCTGGTGCAAAGAGTATGATTCGTCTGGCCCGAGATTCTCTCGAGACGTGGCGCCGAGGACGAAAAAGCGGCCACCCTTTTCGCAAAGCGGATGTTAGATTCCTCCATCAACAATGTTGAATTAGATTCCCCTCTCCTGTTCCAACCCAAACGCGATTGGGGCTGCAGCGAAACTTCCAACAAAGGTTTATTATTAACGACGCAGTTACCGGACGAACTGGCGAGGGCATGTAGGAGATTGTCCGATATATTAGAATACTTCGCGTACGATGAACACGCTCAAACTTGATACCAAACTAACGCGCAAGCTGTCGAATACATACTATAGCCCACGCGGCTACTGGAAGGGACTCACGGCCATCAAGAACCTCGCGGCGGCGACCAAGGTTTCAGAAAACGCTGTCAAGGAATGGCTCAAGAGCAGGCCATCTGGCAGATCTATTTACACGCGCCTCACAATATTCCGCGGCCGAAATTCGACGTGCCGGTGCCGAACCAAGTTCACCAAGCGGACCTCCTGTTTCTACCTCACGATCGCGTCGGTCGCAAGACGTACAAGTACGCACTGACAATCGTTGATGTAGCGAGTCGTTATAAGGGGGCTGAGCCGTTGGCCACTAAAGAGTCTAAGGAAGTGGCTGAGGCTCTTTCCCGAATATATAAGAGGAGTCCTCTCAAATGGCCGAATCTTCTCCAGGTCGATCCCGGCCGCGAGTTCATGGGCGTGGTCTGTCATCTATTGTCTAAGCATAAAGTTTCTATCAGACGCGGCCGCGTCAACATCCACCGGGACCGTGGAACGCTTCAATCGAACCCTGGCTGAGAGACTGTTCGGACACCAATACGCTAAACAACTTGTAGACCCTCATTCGCGATCGACCGAGTGGGTGGCCAGACTGCCCGCCGTGGTCTCCGCACTGAACGGAGAGGTGACCAGATTGATAGGTAAGAAGCCTGTACATGCTATCAAGTTTAAAAGGGTGACGAGCAAGCCCTCTACCGTCTCGCGCGGGCGACCCGTTGGTTTAGAGGAGCAGCGGCTTCCATCAGATATTGACGTCCGGTACCTCTAGCAACCGGGAGAGCTTGAAGGTGGCAGCCGCCGCGCGACTGATCCCGTGTGGTCAATGAATGTATATCATCTGGATCGCTCTATTACCAAACCCGATGAGCCCGTGCTCTATTATTTGGCTGATGGTCCATCTCGCGGTTTTGTTCGCGAAGAACTTCTTATGGTACCTTCTGACACCCAGTTACCCCCGGATCGTTAGTCTTTAGTATTCTAGAGTTCTTTTTTTTACCTATCCTATAGGCTCTGTGTGCAACCCGTCTTCCATCACTCTCCTCTTGTCGCAGTACGCCGAGAGTCCTAATTTTTGTTGACAGTACGTCTTCATCACCCCGTTAATCATTCGGAATCCCCTGTTCTCCGCCATATCCCTACCCCCTTCGAGAGCACTCTTATACCTTCCCCAAGTCAGATCGTTAGATCTCTTCGACATCCCCTTGGCCGAGTGCTTAGATTTTCCATCACCACTCACGTAGTAACACTTGCTACACAGAGCGATGGCTCTATCCCCTTCGAATTCCAGCTTGAACAGTCCCGGAGTTCTGTTGCTCCACACGTCCCACGCCAACCACATCGGTCTTCTCCTTATTAAACTTTCTCTTCATATTCTTTCTCACCACCGCCGCCAGCGTCTTCTCCGACAGCGCGAATGTACATGCTGTCAGTGTCCATCTGTATCAGTTCGAAATCTCCGCGATCCACGTACTTGTCCAAGAAATCGTAGTAGAACTCCAGCATCCGGAGCTTGGCCAACTGGTAGACCGCTATGCCACACTGAAACGGTCTGTTGATCACCACTCGAGTCTTCCTGCTCGATATCTCGTAAGCCTCCCCAATCTCCTCCAGGTCTTCGAACCACGCCGACCTGAGTGCCCGGTCGACAGTCTTCTCATCCTTCGTATATGTGGTGTTCAGGTGTCTCTCTTCTGCCTCTATCAGCTTGCCACAACACGCGTTGCCAACCAGTTTGAATATCTCCGCCAACACCGTCTTGCTCTTGTCTACGTCCCCAGTCCGTCTGGCAGCGGTGACCTCTTCCACGAACCATTGAAACGGTTTGCCGGGCGTGTAGTCTATCACCCTATGCACCGCCTTGATGATCAGACCGTGTTCCAGATACCACTTTAGCAGTGGGGAGTATATGATCATCTTCTTGGCGGACATTGCCCCCACGAGCTTTCTCTGTCCTTCGACCCTTTTCCTCCCGGTACCGGCCAGGTAGTCCTTCATGTGCTGCGGAACATCGTTCTCATCGATTTCTCGATTAACAAACAGCGGTGACATTTCCGAGAACTTGTCTCTCAACGTTTCCGGGACCTCTATATCCAACTCCGCAAATCCGAACCACTTTTCACTCCTGACCTTCCTCACGAAACAGTCTATATACGACTGTCTTTCCGGGTCGTCACACGTCCATATCGTCTCCTCCCCGCACGGCATGTCTTTCGACAGGGTAGACAGATACAGCGCATTGGCGTCGTACCCCATCACCGCCTTGCACATCTTCTCCTCTCGACTACCTACCTGACCCCTGATCGTCGACCTGCCAGCCTCTGCGTATCTGGAGAACACTATGGACGGACCACCGACCAATCCCTGCTTCATCATCTCATAAGTTTCAGACTTCGGCGACCACAGCTCGGGTGTGTCCGCCTTCCCATCGATCGTCCCACGAAGTAGGTACTGAAGGGAAACACCGGGCAGAGACACAGCATCCTTGAGTATATCCACACCTCTTCCTCTGTAGAACTCCGTCATCTTAGTCAGAGCCTCCAGGAACGGTCCGACATCCAGTCGTTGTAGTGTTGCAACCATTCCTTGAACGTCTTCATCCCATTTTCTTGGAATACCTTCTTACGGGTCCCAGATACTGGATGATGTCGAGAAATCTAAACTCTGGGGTAAACAGAAACATCGTCGTGCTGGCTCTCTTTCCGACCATCACCTTAGTCACGGTGGCCGCCAACTTCTCGACAAAGTACTGCTTGATGAGGTTCAGGTCGTACCTGCTACAGTTGAACCCCACCACCGGGACTTGGTCAATCCAAGAGACAATCTTTGCTTGCTGAGACTTCGATAGCATATCTATATCGGCCGGCAGATACTTCTTCCTAACCCCCTCCCTGATTGCCTTGCCTCTCATCTGTAGCTCGGTCACGAACTTCTCGACTAGCGTGTCAGGATCTCGTTCGCAGATGTGGGTTATCCCTTCATTCATCGTATCCCCCAAAGACACAGATATAGGAACGTGCTCGACCTCGAAGATCAGGTCTTTGGTGGGTTGAGTGGTTTTTGACTTGTCGAGATACGCCTCGAAGTCATAGACTATCTGGTGAGGGTACAGAGTCGTCTCCTCCTCGCGTGGCAATTGTGGATAGTAGGTATTCACCTCATTCAACCACTCGCACTCCCACATCACCACCAGCTCGTAACCCGCCTTCCTTATCTTGGCGTCTTGAATTTTCGTCCTCTTGTACAGCGATCTCGCGTTACCTCTCATGCAATGCCTCGGACACCCGTGCCAGTAGCATCCGTGAAACTGAAACACGGTCTCGGTCTCGTGACAGTAACCGTCGACCGGATCACCGGCCACCCACCTCTCACCACCGTGACCACAGTCGGCGTGATGTATGTGTTTTCCCACCCTCTCCTCTTCTCTGTTCAACCATTGAATCGACCTCGCACTCGCTGATCCCTTAGGATAGAACGCCTTCTCGTAGGCCGACTGCGGTCTCTCTACCCTCTTACCTGGACATGTCACCACGGTCTTCCCACCCATGCAGGTGGTCGCGTGCCTGTGCATGTTAAACGACTTTGTGAACCGTTGTTGGCATCCGGAGCACCCGTACTCGTTCGTCATCTTGCGGAGGTTCGTTATGAGGAACGAGTGACCCCTCCAAACATTCCTATCGTCATTGTCTTCTCCCCAACCGCGTCGTAGTTTGCCGGACACTTCATTAGGTACCACACTCCCTCATCGGTGGGCTCGTAAACGCGAATGCCCATCTTGAAGTGCTCTTCGACCTTCTTAATATCTTTCAAGGGAATTCCCTTACTATCCGGTCCGTTATCGTGACCGAGATATTCGTTAGCTAGAGTTCGTGCATTCTCACAACAGCGGTCTGGTCTCCCTCCGCGGTGGATGGCTATGCACCTAAACAGACACAAGTAGTCGTCGTACGTGTCGACGGAATACATTCCCCTTTTTCTGTCTTAACCAGTCTGGGAGTTTTCCCGCTCCCATGAGAAGTTGTTGAGCGTCGATGATCATACTTCACCTCGACCGATATCCAACGAACGAAGGTCCATTTTGTGTTTGGTCTATCAACTTTGTCGATGTCCATTCGACCTTTCTCTCTATCGGATATCCAACTCTCGGCTTTGGCGATCTCGTTTATCCACGGACTGCCCTTTGATTGTTTGTGATAGATCATAGTAGCGTCGGTCTCTATGTTCCTAATACGATACGAGCACGAATACCTCAGATAACACGCCGTGGTCATCTCTGGACGAATTTTATTCATTATGCGATTAGCGATCTCCCATCTACCCCCCTCTCGAAAGTCCATACTATCTTCCTCCTACCCCTATCAACAGTTTCCCTAACTTCGGCTTCTTCGGCGAGAATCCTGGGACCCTCCTCCACCAAAGCTCTGGCGATATCTCTCCTACTCTTAGGAGGTCTCCCAACCAACCCTTGATAAATCTTTTTGTAGTGCGCCTTGAATAGTGGTTTTCTACGCGCGCTGGGATCTTCTTTTACACGCTGCGCGTAAGCAGTGGCGCGCAGACTGGCCGTCGTCTCGTTCTCCAATTTCTCGGAGCGTTTTTCAGGGTCAGCGGGCAGTCGTCCGGTCGAAACCGCACGTCGCAGCCTCTCCTCGTAGACGATGGCTCGCGCGTCACTTATCCTATCTGCTATATCTTTCTTGAGTCTCAAACCTCTTAGGGAAATTCCCCAACTCTTAGCTTGCTCTCTCATTTGCTTTATGGTAGACATTATACTGAGTATAACCAATAGATTTTTATCTTCAATAAGGTGTAAGTTTATTTGTAATAAATATATGACAGATTGCTGTAATATACTGAGTATAACATAGGGATTCTTATCTCTAATAGGGTGTATCTTCTCATGTCATAAATATATGGTCTCGCGGTTTGATTAAATATGTTTCTCATACATACCCGCCGAACAGTAGGTGTGTTTTTAAAAATTATGCTTACTCCCCCCTTTGTGTTTTGAAAAATTAAAATTATGCCTACTCCCCCCTTCGTGTTTTGAAAAATTAGAATTACTCCCATTCTCATAAATATTCTCATAAAAATGGAGGAAAATCTGAGTAGTATATAAGAGTCATTAATTATAGCACCACCCGGTGGGAGGCTCCGCGCGTAGCCATTGGCTTCCAGAGGGTGGTGGTATCATTGTGACTCTTATATACTACTCGCAACGGCGAGTATATTCACTCATGATCGGTGCTTCATGAAAGTTATCCCGGATTATCGTAACATAATCGCTGTACTTTGGTCACGTGACGGAGACACATTTGCTTTGTTGCGTTAGTCTGATGATCAAAAGTTGCGGAATATGCAGCCGTTACTGCGATTTACTGGCTACACGACTAAAGTAAGTAACGTAACATCGGGAGCAGGTAAGTGACGGCTTTAACGGGTTTGTGCTTCATTAATTTATAGTGTAATTGTCGGTGTATATTAAAGTTGGGGTCCCAGCACAAAATGCTTTTTATAGGAGTTAAATAAGTATATAACTCTGTAACTATTCCACCAGTGTTAAACATTACTAAGTTTAGTTATCGCTAAGCAGATACATGTATAATCAGTTATTAGTCTTTAAATTACAGATATTGACTCGCGGTTGTGTTGTGTGCTTCAGTGCTGTGTGTGGAAATTAAACGAACATTGTTGCGATAACTAGGCGTTGTATACAAATAAATCATAGCACATGTTGTGCTCTAACTGGAGAACATGCAAATCTAAGAACCGTAATGGCCGCCATTGTGTCTGCGTTCTGTTAATTAAGTAGATAGTATTGCGCCATGGGGGTGTGGCTTAAAATGTCAACTCTATTAACTAAATGTGTATTATTGTTAATCGTTTTATGTTATTGTTTAATCATTTGTGTAAAATCTATTTCATTTATTATATTTTAACATTATGAGACGAATATCAGCATAATACAGTTAATTTATAACATGTGGAATTATTTTTAATACAACAACTGATTTTAGAAAATTGGTCATGCTGATAAATGAGGCCCACACAGGTTTCGTAGCGAAATCCTAGAGGTACGATGCGGGTGCTAATGTAAATAATAAATCAGCAAAGAGCGTAAATACTGTTATATGGTCATAACATAATCATCTCGTGAACACCAAACGTTATATTTTAACTCGTAGCTTCTACTACGATTGGTGTTCACTCGATGAAAAATAATTCGACCTTACACTGAAAACAACAAATATCCTCTATCAATTACACATATCTGTGAACAATAAACTATGATAACCTGCATCGAACTGGACTAAGTAAGTAAGATTGCATAAAGGATCATCGTGGCATGTATGCATTGCTTTCATACTAGCTGGCGGTTATGAAAATAGTCCCATGCTTCTTCACATATCAGATTATTTACTTCATTACCCACCTTGTGTTCTGCTTATCATTGTACCATATTACTCACTACTTGATATCCATATTACTTGATATGACCTTTTTCAATTGTGTCAATACATACCAGCTAGTCACGAGTAGTAAAATTTCTCCAAGACGTACAGATCTAGGTGTGGCCACATGTCACAAGTGCACGTATGATGTAGTATTGTCGAAGGACCGGTATTTGCCACCTATAAAGTAAATTAAAATGAAAATCCCAAGCAAACAGTTGTTTCCCACGGTTGCTATCTATATGTAAATACTAGTAGCACGTGCGACAGCGAATTGAATTTGTCTACGAACACTTTATTCATTTTTTTATTAAATTTGATTGTAAATGGATTGTTTATCCAAAGTACAATAACCCATGCTTTATCCTGTCTATGAGGCATCCGTGTGAATGGGTAAATGGGGCTTATGAGTTTTGATACCTGTGTAGATCCAGATCATCCTGTGTATTCGCACAGTCTGATCAGTATCTGCACTGTTCGCCATTTCATGAAGGAAACGCCCTTCATGCTTCTAACCAGCAATAATGATCATTATCAGGCTACGGGAGTGTGCCATTTGATCTGGAGCTACACTGGTCACAAACCCCATTAGTCCAATTTCTCCAGTCACATCCATGAATACAGATGGGAATGCACATGTATAGGACGGAGTTGACGGAAATATTATGTTCAATGAACGTATCTTCCTTTATTTGTTACTATCGGAAGCTGTGTGAATATGTATAAATAACGAATACGCACCCGGCAATGAAATGCATATATAACTGTCGGTCACAGTATTCTTTGTTTCTGATTCACGTTTACTTAGTGGAAAGTGAGACATAGCGGTCAAACGTTCGACGCAGGCTACTTCGTCGTCTTCGTAGTCGGCGTCAATGCTATTTGAAGTACGTCAAATGGTTGTATATCTTCATATACGTGCATACCTCGTATGTTGGTCGAATCTGTACCAAGCTTCAGCAATAATTTATTGACATTGATGGCTAACCAACCTGTGTTGTTCGTTTGATATTAATCTTCTTTGTTTTCGAAATATATGCAACGTCCAGTAACACATGAGTTTACGATCAAATAGTTTATATCTCCAAATGTATTAGTCAACTATTTACAAAACTATCCCCAAACATAGGTCACGTGCTGTAATACATGAAATTACCTCCACATTGTGTAGATCTCCTAGTATGTTCATTCGATTTGTGCCAACCTTCACCAATAGCATCGTCACATTGTTGGCTAACGACCCTGTGTCAGTTGAGCTTGGCCAGTTTGTGTGGAAATAAATGCCATTTCCTGTAAACATGGATTTATCTTTTAAAAATGTATATTTCCTCACATGTTAGTTCAATAATTATAACACTTCATCATCAATAGCTTCTCCACATTAATGCCCATGCACACAATGTCATTCGGGTGGCCGTGACATTGATATTCGTGGGTGAGACACGCGCCCACTGAATTATTGATATTAACATTTCTTAAAGTGTAAAGTTTCATTGCGGTGCTGTATGTTATGTGTACAAGTCAACAAACAGCCTACTGTCGGTTTCATGAAACCTGACTAAATAGGATTGCTATATAACAATGTAAAAACTAATGCTTTGTTCGATAATACATTGTATTAAATTATATCAAAGTTTAAGGATGAACCTTCTTTTTATAGCGTGACATTTGGTAAAATATTGATTTTTGTACGAAAATTGATATCACTATGGGAATGTAACATGTGGAAAAGAACTGGAGATCCTGGAGAAGGATTCGAAAAACGAAAACAAAGGAAAATTGCTCGGAAACCTGGCTAGATAGATTAGAAATGATCAAACTAAATTTAATCAAACAAAAGTTAAATTTTGAAAATCGGTTCGCTATTTGAAAAATTAAAATAATTTACTCATGTTAAATCACCATAGACTCTGCGAAGATGTGCATGGGGATTTAACACTGGGGAATTGTTCTTCGCAGTAAAATGAATTTTATACCAAATTTCAGGAAATCAAATGAAGGCTCATTTTTAACTTTTGATAACATTTAATAGTTCATCAGTTCATGTATCAATACAACTATTTTATCAGTTTCCACTGTTTATTATATATTTGGTTAAATTGTCGAATTTATAGCAGTAGTATACCATACCGTATTTGCCTAATACGCTTATGCGTGTTATATTACACTACCAAATGATCTGAATCGTGTTCTCCCCTCGTTTCAGACACGGCAACATTTCACCATGATGAGACAACTCTTGGTCGTGGAGTGCATTTTCTTCAACTTGGCCATCATCCAGTCAGGTAACTCGTATTTACTGTTTACTATGCTTGTCTCAGGGTGATATAACGGCATATTTACTCTTTACTGTCCTTATCCTTCTTAAAACAATGTCTTTCATGAATATGCTGAAATGTAATTATAGCTCATTAAATGAGCCGTCTCTTATAATTCTAACTATATGGCAATACAATGTACATGCACCTGTATAGTTTTATTTCCATGTATTTTATGATGTACAATTGATGAGATGTAAACAAACAATTGAACTGTATTTACCTCATTTAATAATGGACTTCTCACTATCTCAAAAATTCCCTCCCAAATTAATAATTTATCTGTTTGCTCCATCCGACTTGACCCAACTGGAGTGACATATTTGAACATGTCGATATACTTATTTAGCATATTACTGAGTGAATAAACGATTTTGTAAAATGAAAATAAAATGTGTTCATCTGTTCACATTTGCTTAGCTAAGGTAGATAGTTTCTCCAGTACAATAGCAAACTGCATATACATTGAGCAGATCGTGCCAGATGCATCATGATCATACACATTGTTCTAATTAATATTTAGTCTGAAAATTTGATTTGAGGCGGACTTCACAAGGTTGTTTATACATTATTACAATCCCGAGAGGAGTTGCTTCCCTAGCCGATCGATAAAAGTCAACAGTTTATCGCTGAAGCCATGTCGGCCTTGGTGGCCGTTTGGTTTTGTGCTGTGTTTGATTTACGGAAGTGGTGGCTGGAAGTTGGGTGGATGACATAAATGTATGATAGGTTTGAGTAATATGTTTAGCAACGTTGTCAAAAATGGATTACTGTGGAAGTATGGAGGGACTGACGTGCGTACGCATTGACGAATAGTGACCATTGTCCGATCCGCTTTGCACGACCTTCTACATTGCAATCAATGTCATCAGGAACAGAAACGTGACAATACAAATCACCATACCATGCACTGTTATTGGGATAACATCTATTACGAAATTCAATGCGTTGTATTCATTACACATTTTAAGTAAATACATCAAAACTGATGCATTAGTGAAATTAGAAACTGAAACATGATACCGGTTGACTGCTTTTTTGTATATCACAGCATTTTCTGTCACATGTCAAATTAAATGAACTCACGTAACATAGTCTCGTGATGTAATACAATATGCCCTTGATAAATCAGGTGACGATGCAATCACCAACGTGACTCACTGTGGCTAGGTACAATATAACCCATATTGTCTGGGCGGCTACATGTATCGAGTGTAGAACCTATATATGGCCACATCGCTAACTACATGAAGAGCTCATGCACAGTGAGGCAGGTAACTGTAAACCTCAATTGTGTTACATCATGATATCAATACATATAATTTTCACGTAGCAGCAAGATGTTGATGTTTTATCAAAATTTAAGATATATCCACAATAATTGTACTTGGTTGCATACATCGGCTCCAAACATACATGTTGCACCAACACAATATAATTGTTTGCTATGCCCCTGGATGTGGTACAACCGTACCAATAGTATAAGATAGTATGATCTGCTCTTCATATATGCAATGTACCAATATTATGCGTATGTGATATTTATACGAGTATTATATATATACATGCATATGAAGTTTCAAGTCAATGAATGAAGCGGTTGAGGAGATACAACATACGTAAAATCTTTAACACAAAGTTTACACAAACTTTAACGCAAACTTGTAAGACATTTGACCTTGACCTTGGGCATGTGGGCAGCATGGGTATTGCGCACAGTGAATATTTGGAGGATGGTAAACATGCATATTAAGTTTCAAGTCAATGAGTGAAGCGGTTGTAGACGGCCCGCCAAGGCCAATAGAAGGCCTCCAATAAAGTTTTGATGGCATATTTTGTTACAAATGGGTACCCATGCTGATCAACTTCTATGATATGTAAGCTGTTGGATAGAGGTGGGTACCCCTGTAGATTTGACCTTCAGGTGTAATTCTTTAGGTCATTTAGAGGTCATATTGACCCAATATTTCTCAATGACATGGGTGTATGAATGTCCGTATATGATTTATAACAGCATTGATAGCCCTCTGATGATGAAATATTTTGGTAGCTATATAAATAGGGAATCGGAAAATGCCGAAATAATGAGGAAAGATCATGTCGGAAATTAAACATGTTAAAGGTGCCAAAGAAACAAGAATATATGTTGTATGTCATATAATTGTTGATATTTAAGCTATTTCAATAGCGATACTGATAATAAGTAAATTTTTTGACGGAGAAATTGTTTACAAACATACTGATACCATTTTTCTCAAAGTTACTTTTCGTAAATTCAAGATGGCCACCAAAACAGTACGTTTCATTAAATTCGTTCTCATTTAGGCCATTGCTGACAATGCAGAGAGTTCCCATTAGCATGTCATTTTCATGGAATTTGCGACTAATAGTATCCTTCAGTTTGTAATATTGATTAAACTAACAGAACGTATTTTAAAATTGAGACAATTGGAGCTACATTCAAAATGGCCGCCAACTCAATTTTGAAAAGTATAAAATGAAATATCTCTGTAACCCGACGAACAAAACTAAAATTAAGATGTATTTTTACACTTTTCGGTAGTTTTCGGTACAACATACTCATTGCAACGCGTATATTTTGGTCTAGGCCTTCAAATTCAAGATCCGCAATATTGGAAACTGTGAAAAAAAGCAATGTTTCTGTAATCGGATAATGTCAAAATATAAATTGTATGAGGTTTCCTCGCTAATTGTTACATGGTATGTGGCAATTTAGAGTTGAATTAATCATAATTTTAAAATCAAAGATGGCTGACATCTACAATATTGATAAACATATAATAATATGTGTATGCGGAAATAGCGGGCACACCATGTGTTACCACTAATTTCAGCATGACAATCCTTATAAATGGTAATGTGTTCTCTCCACGCTCCCAAATCATAAACCTTAGCTAAGTAATCAGCATAATTGATCTTCTTCAATAAGATTCTCCAGATATCTGCAGATAACAATACCACTATGACAACTGTAATACAGTGCATTATGAACATCACAAAACGTTGTTATTGTATTATTTGTCAGTTTATATACGATTCCGTTTTTTGGTGGGACTGTATACCACTTTACCTGTTGTCATGGTTCGCTATGTATCATGTGTTGTGTTTTTGTGTTGCTGTCTCTGTTGGCATTACGAAGGTACATGTAGCTCTTTACATTCTGCAAATAAACGTACAGTACTTGTGGTTTTAGTTGATCAAACTGTAAAATACAACAAATTCACTATTGCAAATAAATTCCCTTACATATATAAATGTTTATATGTTACTTGAAACATATTGTTTCACTTCCTAGAAGTCAATGTCAGACACCTATAAAGTGCAGGACTGGTATGTGTTTTGGTATAGTGTGGTTTCTTGGACAGAATATCACAGGATTATGATGAATGATGAATGATACATCGTAATAGGCAACGTCGCATCTGGTCATACATGTATGTAGCTCTCAATAATATATGGCGATTCATTTGTGGGGATTAGTTGAAATAACAGAGCGTTAGGGTCCTTTTAGCAGTGTGTATTACTAGTAACAGTATTTTAATCACTATAGAGATAGCTTGTTGCCGCTCTGTCAGAGCTATGCGGTATCCAGAATTGTCTGGAGTTTTATTCACATGATGACTTTAGGTCACATTTGAGAGTAAATAGTGAAGTATAAAACCTAATTTCCTTATCTGATAGTACTTTACATAAACAATTGTCATTCTACTAGGCAGTATGCACGCAACGCCATTATCCCATGGATGGTCATATTATAAGTTATTGTGATTCTACACAGGCTATATGGTGTAATATTGCCCGTCTGGAGGTATGTTTACCCGAGGCGATATCCGAGGGTAAACATACCTTCAGACGGGCAATATTACACCATATAGCCTGTGTAGAATCACAATAACGTATTTGTCATACCGCAGATCCTGTATTTGGCCGTATAAACATATCTCTTCTTTTGATCTTTGCGTTTTTTTCAGGAAGAAAAATAATCCGAGATTCGATTTTCTACCCTCAGTCTTAATATAAAGGCGTAAAAGAACATTTTGTTTTTTTATTAAACGAAAACAAACTAAATATGGAGTAATAAATCCATCGAAAACGACTTTATGACAGTTTTTTATATCGTGTAATTTAATTTATATTCCACTGCTCTATCGATCTGCTCTCCCTTTGGCGCCTCTAGAATAATGCGACTGGTTCCCAAACATTCGCGGTCATTGCTACGCCGCGGTTTCGTGCGTGGAACCCATAGTTTGTGACCTAAATATAGCCGTGTCACGAAGGCAAGCGTGTTCAGATTTGAAAATCAATTTTCGTTATTTTGGCTATTTTTTATGGAAAAATAAACAATAAAGACTGGTTTTGAGTGTACAATTTGTTACTTGTATTGATCAATTCGGGGTTTTATTAAGCTAGACGCTAGACGCTTTCAAAATGTGTCTTCATTGGACGCGAGGCGCCGGAGGGGAATCGCAATTTCTCTATGTTCGACGGCCTTGGCAGGTCATATAATATATATGACCAGGCAAGCTAGCCAATCAAAAGCCGAGAAACTTATCTGCGGTATGACAAAATTATCACACATACTATGCCTAGTGAAAATTGTCTTCTTCCCTTCAATGCACGAAGTGGCCGCGACGGCTTCCACTTATCATGCACAATTCATGTTAGGGAATGCTCTAGTCGAATGAAACACTAAGCTGTAACATCAGGTACACGTAAACTACAATACAGTAAGGCTAAACCATGCATGTAAGATATCAATTTACATTATTTGGATCACACCGACTGATACAACTGGCAATGTATCACGCTCATAAATACTTGAATTGCATACTTAAAGCGAGAAACAAGCCATATATACACGTAAGAATGATTATCCATCAGCAAATGAGGCATGGTATTTTTTTAATTAGTTATACTAATCATGCTAATTAAATGAATCACCTGAACAAAATAATATTTTCGACAGATTAATAAGTATGATCATTGCACTTAAAAAATAATTACAGAGAAGAAATAGTAATGTCAGTTCACATTTTAACGAAACACGGTTATCGCCCCTGATATCAGTGTGACAATTCATGTTTGATATACGAAGTATAAAAATGCAATTGTATCGTCCGGAAATGGTTCAGGACTGTTCATTTAGCCCGAAGAATGTTATATCTAATGTATGGAAAAAAAAATATGCCTCCCTATATTATAACCTGGCACGTGGGCACGCAATACGCACACAATGTTCTTTATATCAGAGACATCATCTGAGACATTTTCTGGCAAAAGGAACATCCATTCACCATTACCCCAGGTATTGATTGGCACTATTATACATTTTATATCCGAAGTAAATTGCCGCACTGATATCAGGGACGATAATCGTGTTTCCTTAAAATGATAACGCACATCATTATTTATTCTCTGTAGTTATTTTTCGATGTGCAATGATCATACTTTATAATCTGTCGTAATATTATTTGTTCAGGTAACGCATTTAATTAGTATAAATATTTTAAAAATATCATACCTCATTTGCGTATGAAAATAACATTGATACCAACGCGCGTCACTATTAGTAAAATAAATATTGCTAAATGATTATATCTGTATAGTGGGCACTCGTAAGTTTTATAACTGGTGGAATAGTGACACAATTACACACTTATTTAAATCATATAAAGAACAATGTGTGCCTACTAAGTGGGCATGTATCTTTAAAGTGCAAATTTCCACCGTTTTTGGGCAGGTGATGCTTCAAAGTTGCAAAGAGGTAATTGTTACTTACATGTATTTATGTTCCCTTTATGGTAATTTGGCCAGTCTATTCCGCAGCCTGATATATGGATCTTTGCTTGCATGGTTAGAAATTGTTCTGAGTACATAACTCTAATTACATTTCATTACATTGCACTACATACGAGTTATTGAGAATTGTTATTTCCAAATTTGCGTTTTATGTCAAGTCGAAATAATGATGTTTATATACGTATGGTTGGTAAATTACATATCTATAGTTAAGTATGTTATACTTTATAAGACATATATACATGTGACGCAAGTAATAATTCATAAAAACGCAGCAATTTCATGAATAAATTGACATGTTTACTCTGTATCGCCAGTTCTTCTTCCATTATCCGGTGTCGGTATCGTTTCCTTCCTGGTGATCTATATTTAATTTCGAGATCGTTTCGCACAGTACCAGATTCGTTATTATTATCTAATTATAGTTCGGCTAATATATTGGTTAACCGCGATTTGTGAAAAAGTTTGTAACCACCCTTTTCTCCTATATTCTGTAATCTACAAACGCGAAATTTGTTGTATCACTTCCAAATTACATCAACCGGATATTTTTTCATTGTTGGCCATTATCTCTGTCGAAATCTTTAATAACGCGAAATAACTCAATTTGGCTATAAATAAACGTTTTCACTACAAGAGTTCGGTAAACTAAAGTTAGGCGGTTTGCAATTTGGCTATAAATAAACATTTTAACTACAAGAGTTCGGTAAACTAAAGTTAGGCGGTTTGCAATTTAGCTATAAATAAACGTTTTATCTACAAGAGTTCGGTAAACTAAAGTTAGGCGGTTTACCTTCTAGTCCATGGGCAATTGTAGGTATATATATGAGAATCCGGCACCTCGTGTTAATTTATGGCACCCGGTGTTTATATAAACTTGAATGTATAAGGTTTTCAAAAAATCCGGGTGTCATTTTTTTAAACCAAGTTGAAAGTCATTTCAAGGTTATTGAACTTTATGCTTGACGGAAGTCGAAAATTGCCAATATATTAGCCAATAGGTCATGGTCCTTAACTTGGAAATTGGTGTAAGTTGTTAAACGAACATTTCTGATGGATATATTAAAGAATTTATGTAAACGACACTAATATTCGGTATATAAATACTAAATATAATTGGGAGAATTTGGTTGGGGAGGAAATCAACACTTCTCTCACTTTTCCCTGAGATTCCGTAACTACTAAAATGTGGACATATACTGAACCCTGATTTGATCAACAAATAACATCATGCTCTGCATGACTTTTTATTTATGTTTGATTGTTCTGTCCCAAGTTCAAACGTAATGCTATATTAACAGTGAGCGTGTGAAAGGTTCAGATATCATATGTGATAAAGAACTTCCACGTATATGTTGATTACGCATAGTCAAAATTAGAAAGGTTGTCCCGAAAATGTTTGGTCCGAACTTGCTAGCATCCGAATCGTTAAAATTCTATAAAATACAGATGGAGGCCTCGGTAGGTCGTAATACAATTTAAAATAAAAAAAGAACAAAACAAATACAACTTATTTTCAATGTATTTTAAATCTTAATTACTTAATTGTTATGTTATTAAAATGAAATGTTTATAATATACAAATTTATTTATTTCATTTTAAAGACTAGAATAATAGATGTATAATGTAGTTTTGCAGGTACCTGGTCCATTCGTAACCATAACATATCGTACCCATACCATTTCATATCCGGTTTGGTCATTTCGTTTTCTTGTTTACGTTCATCGTGGCTGGCGTCTATATAGGTTAGCTTAGTCAAATTCCAGGAGTTTGTGTTAATATTGATGTATCCGTTTTTATTTGGGATTCTGTTTATTCATGGTAAAACATTGTAGAAAACGCGATAATTGTCATTTGCATTTACGGACGTGACCGCCGCGTACCGCCCTCACACACCCGCGGCCTCTACATCTGGCCCACTGGGACAAAGCTTTCATGTCCCGAACTGGCTCCGTACATTTGTTTAATGTCAAATTGCGTACACTACCCTTTGTTTAATATTAACTTGCACCATTATATTTCTCACATTTATTTGTACGCTCTGCTTTATTTTAAATTCCATTTTTCAATTATGTTTTCTACTTACTCCTTATCTGGAGAACTGGATACCATATGCTACAAATGAATTGTGGAACATAATACAGTGTATGTATTTCATCACAAATAAAGGTACTGATATTTTATAATGCAATTTTATGAACTATTAAATTAAGTGATTCCGCATAGACCGTTACTTTTCTCTGAAATTTATAATGACGTCGACGACGTTGCGTTTGCGTAAAAAAACTGATGTCAATACGTGTGTTGTTTGAGACGTCATAGCAACATAACTAGATGGAATATTTACAAAATTCAATGTTTTTTGGAAAGTACATTGTCTGTGCTACAAAAAACTGTCAAAAAGTAAAAAGGTGAAATTCCGACCCTATGGTTGGAAATTGCACAGCAGAGCTCATATATACATTTTCTTGAAACATACAGTTTGTCCATATTTGGTGTGTCGATGATTTGTAGAACATTTAATGATTTAAATACACTCTCATACAAACATTTACGCATTAACGCATTTACATATTTACACACATTTACAGTGACACAAGTACACATGTCCACATTAATACACACAATAATTACAGAGTGGCCTGTGGTTCTCTTACCAGTCGAATTGCAATTCCTGGAGCTCAGGATTGCAATTCGCGTTACCATTAATTGAAATTGGACCGCAATCGGACTGCAATCATGTGACTGCGGTCCAAATAGTTGGTTGCGGAATTGCAATACTTATAGCGCAGTTAGCGCTGCGCTCCGCTTTCAATTGCAGTTTACGCGGACCGCTCTGATTGTTTGTTTGTTTGTTTATTGGTGTTTAACGGCCTATCAACAGCTAAGGTCAAGTAAGGCCGGTCAAACGGGTTCGATCCCGTTTTAACCTGCTGCATTGGGGGGGGGGGGGAATTCCAAAATCTGAACTGAATATTTACATCGAGAAACAATATATTCAGCCCTGAAATTAGAATAACCTGACCTGGTGGCAGGTCCATACCACACCAAAGTCACTTGGCCCCTTCCCCTAAAATAGGATTACGAACAATCGTAATACTCACATAAGGGGTATAACCAGATTCAACTGTCACATACAAAATGCCAAAGACGTATCTGAGAGTCAAACCAGGTCTCCAGTCGGAATTCCGGTAAGGATGAATCCCGATCGTTAAATTACCCATCGCTTGCACCCACCTTCCACCCACCGCTCTGATTGACCAATGCGGCAATAAAATCGAAATAATTGATTTTTTCTGACGAAAAAATATATTTTCCTATCTGTATTTAGCCATTTAAAATCCAACAAAATATACATAAATAGTAGAATTAGGTGTATATATACGCGTAACGCTAAGTTTTTATTGGACCGCATTTGGACTGCAAACATGTGACTGTGGTCCAAAGAGTTTGTTGCGGAATTGCAATACTTATAGTTCAGTTAGCGCTGCGGTCCGCTTTTAATTGCAGTTTACGCTCCTTTTTTTCTTTAAACTGCGAAAGAATGACCGCTTTACGCTGCGCTCTGCGGTCAAACCAGCGGACCGCTCTGCTTGACCAATGCGGCAATAAAATCGAAATAGTTTATTTTTTCTGACGAAAATATATATTTTCCTATCTGTATTTAGCCATTTAAAATCCAATAAAATATACATAAATAGTAGAATTAGGTGTATATATACGCGTAACGCTAAGATTTTATTGGACCGCAATCGGACTGCAATCATGTGACTGCGGTCCAAAGAGTTGGTTGCGGAATTGTAATATTTACAGCGCAGTTAGCGCTGCGCTCCGCTTTTAATTGCAGTTTACGCTCCTTTTTTTCTTTGAGCTGCGAAAGAATTACCGCTTTACGCTGCGCTCTGCCGTAAAACCAGCGGACCGCTCTGCTTGACCAATGCGGCAATAAAATCGAAATAGTTGATTTTTTCTGACGAAAATATATATTTAAAATATTGAAAGAATGACCGCACAAACGGTATCGCGAAATAATGACCGCACAAACTGGACCGCGAAAGAATGACCGCACAAACGGTATCGCGAAAGAATGACCGCAAAAACGGGACCGCGATTGGACCGCAATTAGACTGCAATTTGAGAGGGGACGAATTGCAATTCAAGGACCGCTGGATTGCAATTCGTGGTAAGATATTCGCAGGCGGGAGTGTATGCAACAACATAACGGTTCATGATGATCTACACTGGTCATGCTATTTATTATATCAGATCAGTTTGGTCACAACAACATAAAACGTACAACAGAATGATGTGGCAAATACAGCTACTTCTCAATAACATGCCTGCTGAACAGTTTCAGTGCTTTTTTATCGGTTGTTGTTTTGTATTGTGTATTTTACTGTGATGGGTAAGCATGAAATGTGGTCTCACAAATGAAGCATAGAGAAATGAGATCTCATAATCAAATGTTGTGGTTGTTACTGAAACTCTGTAATGATTAGCAGACAGAGTACCGCCAGCTCTTTTTTTTGGCATGGCCTGACCACTTGAGGTGGTACAGTCATATACTGACGGTGCTTGGTCCGCTTTGGATCCATATCTACTGTAGTACCGCTAGCCCACATAGCGACATGGCCTGCCAACTGACAGTTGGCAGTCATATACTGACGGTACTCGTGTCAGATTTATTGGATGTCAGCTTGCTTTGATAGCATGTTAATTCTATACAATATTCTTAACGTTTGTTGATTCTCACAAGGCGTCCCTTGATAAGTGGCATAACTTCAGTCTCGTATCTGCAGTCTGGTTCCAATTCATAGCAAAGAACTATTTGGTCATTAGGTTCATCTACTTCAACAACAGTCGCTGCATACCACCCTGGAATGGAATAGAAATAATGTATTATTATTACTAATGAATAAAGCATAATAATTCCAACAACAAAACATTTGTACAATTCCCTAACATATGATTGGCCCGTAGCAAGTCTCTGTCCCAAATTTATATCCCAGTAAACTCCGACGCCGAACTACTTACCGTAACCGTGAGGCGCAGTTAAAATAATTCTTAAGAAAACGGAAAATAAACACATTTTATTGATGAATTTATTTCAAATGCTGGAATTGTTATTCCTTATTGGCGCCCCAATTTCACGAAATGGGGGTATTTGGACCAAACAAATATTTAATTTTATTTTGTACTAGATTGTAACCTATATTATTCTTTTCACGGTACAATACTTTGGCAAAAAACATAAGCTCAAATGAGCATACTAAATGCCAAAGTGAGAAGAAATGTTATTTGGGCAGGACTAACAATTTGAACAACAAATCAAATCTCAATAAACACCTATATAAACTAATTTGTTACGGGGAAGGGTGAATTTTTAAATTATTATTTATGGTTGTCGTTTTTGTGTTAACCCGTTCAACACCACAGACCACTGTTTGCAAACAGTGTAGATCCAGATGAGCCGGCTCTTAATGAGCCGTCTCATCAGTAACTGCACTGGTTGTGACAAATTTTCTAATAAACAACTCTTTTTATGATTAATATAACAGTCTTAACCCTTAGACCGCTACTCACAACAATTGTCGTCTACTGTTGCTTTTATATCTTGCCTTATTTCTCAATAAAAACATGGTTTGACAGGCACTTCAGAGTCATTTCCAAGTTTCTGAAGTGCTGTCAAAGCATGTTTTGATGACAACAATGGAAAATAGAAAATAAACAGCAGACGACAAAAACAATAAGATAGCGTCTAAGGGTTAATATAACATGGAAGATTCCATCCCAGTTACTTGGTGTTGAAAGGGTTAATGTATTCATTAGCCAAATTTATTTTTTGCAGTAACATGTAGAATTAACAGTAATCAGAAATTAATTGCCTATTTTGTCACAGTATCGCCCATGTATCATGAAACATTTGCACACTTTATATCTAATATAGAAATAAAATGTCAATTTTAGGTACATGTTATTTGTTTGTATCTATGTGAAACTGTGTGTAATCCCCGGTAAATGGAATACCGCGCAGTGCATAGCAACTCAGATGCCAAGTTTCCACTGAATAAATTATTCTCTTTATTTTTTATTTAATAAATGAACCTATTTGAAACTATGTGTGTAATCCCCAGTAAATTGAATACTGCGCAGTGCGCAGCAACAAGATACCAAGTTTCCACTGAATACATTACTCTATTTATTTTTTATTTAATAAATGAATCCATCTGAAACCATGTGTGTAATCGCCAGTAAATGGAATACCGCGCAGTGCATAGCAACTCAGATACCAAGTTAATAAAAAGATTTTAATATTTTGTCCCGAGTTTCCACTGAATTGATGTTTTCAAAAAAAATAGAATAATTAAATAATTATTATCTGGAAATTTTCAATTGTGTTACATTAACTGAACTAAACAATTATATAATGGTACCTACATAAACAATTTATATTTTGTAAATATAGTTCAACTTACCTGTATCAAAATACAATAAGTAACTTTTCTGCCAACTTCACTAGCTTCTTAACTTGGATGAAGTGATTGACTGAATGGTAAATCAAGCTAAAATAATAATCTACTCAATTACAGAATTTGATTGGTCAGAAGAGACATGAGGTGTGTCCTTCACCGCACTTGTTTGGATGCAGGGGTCAAATTGTTCGAGATCCAACAGAGTGGTATGTCACCATCTACCTACCCCCTGCTGTTGTATACAACTAGCTGTCCACAGTGTCCCCTCAATATATTTAAATGGAGGGACCCATAGTCATGTTGACAAACGCTGGTACAGGAGAATAGTGTACATTTAAGATGTGTAACCAGTGTAGGGTTTTAAATAAAATAGATGTATAGTAGTGATGATCAGCACGACTGATAGCATAATCAGCACAAAGATAATGTCAGAATCAAATACAGCAATTGACTGATATTTTAAAATTGATGAATATTTATAAATGTAATTTATTAATACATTGACAAAAAAAATGATTTATGTTGATCTTATGAGAATATAATAAATTTGTAATAAAAATAGTTTTTGTGAATAGCACATCACATGATGAAAAGCTCTGTGTCAAGTAAAATAGTATAAAGAAAATGCACCAGTCACTGTCACTATACACTGTCCTGATATAGTCTACAACACATATTTTGTTATATTATCTTACACTATTTCACAAGTTTTAAACATTATTCCTTAATATTTCAAAACCGCAAGCCTGACAAAACATTTTCATCACAAATATATATTAGCCGGAATAGCTCGGTATGGGTAGAGACCGTAGGATTGCGGATCTGGAAACCCCGAGTTTGATTGATTGATTATTGGCGTTTAACGGCCAATCAACTGACAGGGTCATTTAAGACCGGGCCAACGGGTTGGACTATCCCGTATTCATCCTGTCCATAATGAGGGAAATTCCCAAAATCAGAACTGAATATTTACAAAAAATATATATTCAGCCCCGAAATTAGAATATACCGACCTGGTGCCAGGTCCATGTCACACCAGAGTCACTTAGCTCCAGCCCCAAAAGTAATATGATCAGCACTAATCTTATTATTTTTTAATTGGGCATAACAGGATTTAGCTCTCAAGTATATCAGGGTCCCGAAAATGTAAATGAGGACCAAACCATGTAAGCCGGCATTCCGGTAAGGATGAACCCCGATCGTTAAATTACCATTCGCGTGCTCCCAACCAACCACCCACACCCCGAGTTTGAATCCCACCAGTGGCTGATACTTTTGACACCTCTGTCTTAACATGCTTAAGGAATGAGTGTACTCCTTAATTGTAAGATTTTCCAAAACAAATTACATGTACGGTACTCCAGTTTCAGAAATAAATATGTTAACCCTAATAGACCGCTATCTTATTTTTTTTGTCGTCTGCTGTTCATTTTCTATTTTCCATTTTTATCATCAAAAACATGCTTTGACAGCACATTAGAATAATTTATAACATGCTTTGACAGCACTTCAGAATCATTTCCATTGGAAATGATTCTGAAGTACTGTCAAACCATGTTTTTATTGAGAAATAATACAAGTTATAAAAGCAACAGCAGACGACAATTGTTGTGAGTAGCGGTTTAATGGTTAAGCAAAAATAGAAATTAAATATAGAATAAAGAACTGTTTATTCATTATCTTTCACAAAAGTAACGCTGTTTAAGGACTGATTGTAGTGTATAATTGCCTGATTGTCATCTACATATTATTCCAGTTTTCAACAGTTAAGCTACCATTTAATATTCCAAAATATTTCTATAATCTGTAACAGGGTAAATGAGTATTATGGTAAATGATTTATGAGAAAATGTGGATGACATGTAAACATGTAGGTGTTAGTTTTGAAGTCCAATTCTGCCATATAAAATTACTTATTATGTAGCTTTGTTATGTCTTGTAGATGTACAAAGTCAATTTTGAGTTTTAAATTCAAGCCCTTGGTCATGTTATTTTACAACGTTTGGTCGTAAAACTTTTGTACCATAATAGGTACCGGTATATGGTTAATACATGGTGAGTAGCTTCCTTATGGTGTGTAGTAGTGCATTTTATTTTTACCAGCAGGTCATGGAATATCTCCCCCTTTTTACATGTATTGTTCACAAGGCAAAAGTGGGTATATTGCATTCATATATAATGAGTATAATCAAGTAAAAATGTGGACACCTTGATTGCTTAATTTCCAACTATGTATACAGAAAATGCAGAATGATTGATTGATGCTTGCTTTTGTCCCCCTGTGTCAAAAAAACATTGGGGGGGGGGGGGGGGGGAGTATGTCCGGGGTATTCTGTCTCCTGATGGACACACATGAAGGGGTTGTACAATTATGTGAATATTGTCTTGTAAAAATCATAATCAGCAAACAAATGATTTTCTTTTGAAAATATTCAAAAGTTGTCAGAGAGGGTTATATCCACCTGATAAAACACCGGTATACCCTGTAGAAATCATGAGGAGAGTTTGCTCCTTGATCAATTGCAATCATTTTAAAGATATGTTGTGACATGTAATATGCATTCCAGAATTTGATTTCTGGATTCAGATCCAACCACAAATGAGGCTATAATCGTCATTCATCCATATTTTATAAAAAAATCATACTTTATATAAATTATACATGATACTTAGTCATATCAACTGCTATGGATGACAGCAAATATTTTAGTATGTTGACAATATATATTTTGCCTGTTGAAAACTGCAGTAATGTGTTAATAAAAATTAAACATGTTAAATTAAAGTATTGTATAATTGTTCAGCAGTATACAGATAATCTGCCCAAGGGCTGTAAAACTGGTGGAATATAATCAGGGATTATCTCAAAGATCCATGTGCAGCTAGAATGGTACTATTATAAAGAGGGATAATTGCACATCAAACAATAAATACATAGTATAAATAGTAATGTCCGTTAACATTTTAAGGTACACGGTTATCGCCCCTGATATCAGTGTGGAAAGTTACGTCTGATATAATACGTATAATAATGCGAATCAATTCGTGGGGTAATAGTTAATAAATCATTATTTTACCAGACAATGTCTCAGATGATTTCTCGGATATAAAGAAAATGTTGTGCCTACTGAGTGGGCATGTACCTTTAAGACATAAATTACACTATACATCATGTGCATAATATAGCTAGATTGTGAGTAATGTATATAGTTACGTTACACGTACTTTTGTCATATTACATGCAGCATGGGCGAGTATTGCTGTACTACATATCAGGGGGCCGTTTCACTAAACGTCGTACGACAAAAACGTTTGATAGTCTGCAAATTTCACTTTAACACTGTCTTCTTGTAATAAATTACTGGATGTACATTAATTGAGCATAAGCAACCTATGTTCAATAAATGTTAATCCAGCAATTAAAATTTCCAGACGATCATAGCTACTTTTGCACTAACGAACATTTTAGTCGTCCGAAGTTATAATTACACACGATGTAGCGGATGTAGCTCCAGCTGTAGTCCGATTGTAGTGTATTAGAGGTTAAAATACACCAAATAGTTTTACTACATAATTTAACCGATTTCCATCCAGTAAGGCCAGTCTCTCCTACTTTCACTATTCATAAGGATGCGATGGGACCTACTTGTACATGACCTGCAACCAGTATATACTGGTTCTGGATGAATTAAACAATATGTTCACTTACTCCTAAGAAACCAAAATCCAGCCTCGTCATAACCCCAAATATTGATTACATGTTTTGGCCACTGAAACTCTGTTTACATCACGTGACCAACAGGTTCAGTGTTTTCTTTTAAATGCTACAAATATGCTGAAAACTGGTGTTAAAAGCACCCCAAAATGTTCATCAAATGAAAAGTAGTAGATCAAGATTTGCAAGCAAACTAGGTCTCTTTCATACCGGACTACTTCTGCATACTCCCTTGGCGAGTTCGCGCCATTTGGTATTATCTGACCTGGTGTACCTCGAAGAGATATACGGCTGCATTAAGTAATTAGTTAATTGCCAATTTATTATCGCAATGTTACAGCAGGCAGTATCACAGATACAACGTGTTTATTAATACAGCGTAATACTATGTAATTATATGCGTGGCTGAAAGCCCTCTTGTTTTTAAATATGAAGTGTACCGGAGCGCTATAATAATTTGTAGTGTGGAACTGACGACACGTGATAGACCAGACGACCACATTCTGCTTGAGATATAAGTTTGGACAATGTCCAGCCATGGGTAAACGTTTGCCGTGGCACGACGGAACTGTTTGAACTCCAAGACCGTAGACCGCGGCTTTAAACAGTTCCCGAGTGCTACAGCAAACGTTTACCCCCGGCTGGACATGGTCGAACGTTATTGTTACATTTCCGTCGGAAATATCATCTAATTTTAGTATATATATGCAGTACTTTCGGTACATTGATAATCTGCTCCATTCAAACAGCTGATTTACACAAACATGTTCCGGAGGCAACAGTACACGTCAGTCGCGTCAATTTCAAAAGTTCAATGAAACCGTTGTGAACTAGTTTGGTGACGTAATGGCGCGTTCTAGAACATCATGAAACATATGCATTAAGTAGATGTTGGTTTGGCCCCGGAATGAGCATTGTCTACAGCCTAACGTTTGCACACGGCTGTGAGTGGTGTCGAACAATGGCAGTCATGTAACAATATAATTGCATACGTTGATTTACCAGGAAGTTCGATAACTATCTGCATATGAAAACAACAGTTAACCCACACATGTAAGCCAGCATATACATACAACAGTTTATTGCAATGGGGGCATATTGCGTTGCTCTTGAGGTTATGTCCGTGTACGTCGAAACGTCGAAAAGTTTGTAAGAGTTTCTCCATCATGTAATATCTTCAATAGTACTTGAAGGATTGATTTAATATTTGGACAGGTCATTCACCTGAATTTGTGTGACGCAATCACACCACCAATAACATGACCTTGACCTTTGTGACCTGCAAAATGGTGCTGAAACACATAGCCATTTTCTTAAGTAAAAAAGTAAGAATTTCTCAAATTACTCAATTTGTATTCATTACACTCAATTTCTAGTTGGAATCCAGTATGTCATGGGGGCATATTCATGTTTTACAAACATAGTGTCTAGTTGGGAATGAATTGAATGGAAGCATGCCCTCTATTCGATGACCTTGTGGTTTTATGCAATACTTAGCTGCTATATTTGTAATTGCAATTGGATCAAAAAGGTTGGCGTCAACCCAACAATAATTTTCCAATGAACCGAACCCTGTCATTTTCGTAAATATATCTTATACTCTATTCTCAAAAGAGACCGGGCAAATACATATATTAAATAATAGCAGGTTGAACATTTGTATCATATATATTTCGTATATTTCGCTTTCCAACGCGATTGTTTGTATTACACATATATATGTTAGTGCCGTGAATGGGTAAACATATATGGCAAGGCTGAGGCATCACGGGACACCACACCATTTTCTGAAAATGATTTCAAAGCGGGGAGCTAAAGCTGGCTGCCCACTGTCCCGTGAAACCTCAGGAAACGGGATGGGCGAGGCTCTGCCGAGCACATCTTGTTTCCGTGCCGCGCCAGATATGTTTTCCCATTCACGGCACTAACCTACTATTCTATTTATCCCGTCAACACTACAAATAGCTCTAAAATGCTGGTGACATCAGCAACATTGTGGTACATGTTGTACAAAATGTCTCGACACGTCACATGACGTCATGGCGTGTCACGAACGTTGTGACGTCATCATAGTGATAATACAACCTGTCACACCGATGTAATTATATGTACATACTGATTTTATGAGCTAGCATTGAGTAGTTAAACCATTCCCCAGATTTAATCAAACGTCCTCTGCTGAACATCCTTCAAATATATTACAGCGCCATCTGGAGACCGTTTATCTTATATATTTCAGTTCCACCCGACAACCATTTTCTACGATGTATTCATGCACCCTCTGGCGATCATCTGACCCATATATTTCAGCGCCCTCTGGCGATAATTTCCCTGTCTATTTCTCTGGCAAACATTCTCTCTGTTTATATAATATTCTACCGCCCACTGTCGGCCATTTTCACCTGTCCTGACGACCACATGCATGTTTATTCTACCTCACCCCTGACTATTTTCCCATATCTACACCAGTGCTTTCTTGTGACAATTTCTCCGTGTCTGTTGCAGCGCCGTCTTTTGCCCTAATATATTCAAGCGCGGTCTAGTGACCATTACTCCAAGATGTACATTCATCCTCTAACGAGCATTCGTGCACCACATGGCGGTCATTTTTTCCTGTCTATTACAGCGCCCTCTGGTGGTAGTTGTCAGCAGTGTGAGGCATACGGACAGCGATACGCGCCCAACTCTGACTTCCAGTATGCGAACGGATGCCAGCAGTTCAACTGTGAGTGTCATTGTGACGGAAGCTGGGAGTGTCCGGGCGAGCGGGTTAAGGACATATGCCAGGACGGTTGTGATAACTGTCTAGTTGATGGACGGGTGAGTAGTTGATCAGTATGCCGGCGCCATTGTACGGAGGGCCTCAGGGTGTCCGGTTTAGAGATATTCTACTGTAAATCAGTCATATGACCATTCTGGGACATACTTATGAATTTTGCAATCATGAACATGCATTATTATCTGAGATGCGTTACCAAGAAACCTCTCAAAATGAGAGGACACATACTGTCCTGGCGTCCGGTTTAGAGAGTTTCCACTGTATAGCTTTCCACTAATTTTCGACCGGTTGCAACAAAATGCAGCTTACATCATGAACATTGTTTTTGGCCAATCTGTTATTTTCATACATGTAGGGTATACTTACCACAAAGGAACAGTCATCGAGTAAGATGCTTAATACACCAAAATGGACTGTAGAACCGCCTATTGTTCATCAATGCTTAGTTTCCACGTGTGAAAGGTAGCCGGCAATGCAAGAGTTGATGTCAACCCCTACCGGCAATGCATGCTTCTTTTCAAACGTGGTCACAAAGCGTTGATGTCAACCCCTAGTGTTCACCAGTTAAAGAAAATCTACTATGAACATTACGTCACATCGGAAAAACCGGTTCGGAAATGTTCGGAAGCCACGTGATTCCATACGCATTAGCATCACAAGGGTTTGCATTCGTATGCCCCACCATGATAGTTGAGTGGGAATTTAGTGTTACCCGTTCGTCCGTTCCGTCTATCCGTCCGTTACCAACCGTGTAACTCGTGGAAAATGTTTAAACCGTACTAGCTACATACCGGAAACTTGGTATGATGCGCAAAGTTTATTTTGATTTTTTATTCGACCCCCGGGTCATGGATTATCTCTACTGTTTCGCCTTGGAATATCAGCATCTTCCTTGTAACTTGCAAAACCCATAAACCGTAATAGCTGGAGGCTTGATGCTGGATATGTAGCTTATGTATGGTGTGTAGATGCACAAAGTGAATTTCTATTTACGCATTTACACTGAGCCATAAATTATCTCCCCCATTTGGATTTTACATTTTTCCTCGTTTACTATCAAAGCGATACTAGCATGTGTGCCATCCGTGTTCTATGAACACAGTTTTTAGTTTTATATCTGCTGTTCGTTATTCGGCCACAGTACACGCATTACTGCTGTCAGTATGCAGGGGCGGATCTGGAGGGTGCGGGGGGGGGGGGGGCGGGGTTCCGGGGCTGCAACCCCCCGTTCAACCACGGAGTTTACATATATCACAGTTTACCGCCAGTTGGAGTCTGAATTTAAATGCCGTCAAATATAGAAAAGTACATTTCGAAGAGCTCGAAAATAGGACAACATCCTAGTAGTGACGGACGGTACGGGAGTCGATTGCAAGACTTGCCTTCGCAACTAGACAAACCCGCCCCGGTTCCCCAAAATGCTAGATCCGCCCCTGGTATGTCACTTACATCCTGTGTGTTAATAAAAGAGTGCAAATAAAATATGTTGCAAATGCGATAAGGTCCATTGTTAGTCGGAAGTCCATATTAGGCTTGCCGAGGAATTCCTAACGTTTCCGAGCCGAGCCTGATACACTTGATATCAAAGTACACTAGGCTCAGCCAGATCGTATATTTAGCAGGTACTGTTTTGTGCTCGACAGAACGCGGACTTGTTTACGTTGCGCCATTACACTGACATCATTCGCTAACGTCATATGACATCATCCGACCAATGGAACGTCAGTTATCACTTCGTTATGTTATCAGTCAGTACGAATTCGATCAATACAGGGTAGGTTACCTGATAAATGTGGTTACTGGACTGTTGCCCGTGTGAATCATAACATACAAGTACTTCCAATAACTTGCGCTGTCTATTGTAGGAGCGGGCTGGGAACCAATCCTTCACGTTCACGGAGGATTCTTTCCAGTACGACTGTTTCTGCCAGTGTGATGGCTCCTGGGACATCTGTAACACGACCCTCACGACTATGTGTGTTGGAGAAGAATGTGGTAACACCAACCAGTGTCGGGACTGCGTCGTCGATGACCAGATATATACTGTAAACACTACGTTTGAAAGAGACCTGTTTGGCACTAATATACACTGCCAGTGTCAGTGCAATGGCGACTACAAATGTATACATTGACAGTAAAATGGGAGATAACAAATGATGTAGCATATTTACGTGTGTGTTCATATTGCAGTTTCGGTTCAGTCACCATGTCTGGAAAACAAATGTATGGTGGCATATATTTCACATCGAGATGTTTACATAATTTATCGCAACTTGTCGACTTAAATATCACCACATGTCGACATAACGTGAAACTATGTCGACATGTTCAGATATATTATGTCGACATTTTAGAGATAACGTATCACATTATGTTGATTTGTTGTGCTAAATTATCACGTACCGTTTGATGTCTCACAGACGGTAGTGTACAGGCCCGTACGCGGTTGAGACCATCGGCATTCGGCGTGTGTTGGCTTTCACCGGTATAACTCTATATATATGAACACGGCTTCTAACTTTGGTCAGACACGGACGCATATCGTAACACATTCTGCGATTTTATTAACACTAATGTGAATATTTTGTCTGAAAGTGCACATGTTCATTTGATAATTATTGTTATCTTGCCAAATAGCATAGTTAGAACATAATTATGCAAAGAATATCGAATTGCAGCTGATTGTCCTAGGTCGGACACAACCTCGTATCATAACAAATGAAATACTGTGTTCACGGCTCTAACGTCAATATGGTAGTGGAAAGTTCTTGTGATCTTTTGAGAATTAGTATCTTGCAGAAATGTATAGAATGCATAGAAAATTACAATTTTAAAACGTTATTTAGTTATAATACGAGGTCGTATCTGAATGTTTGTGGGTGGGCCGAGTGCGCTCGCACCCCGCTTAACATGTTCAACACAACATGCCTGTATATAGTGCTATTTGCAAAACTTTAGATCCAGATGAGCCGGCTCATGACGAACAGTCTCATCAGGATCTGCACTTTTTTCAAGTAATTTTATTAATTTTGAGAAGAACAACACCCCATGTTCATAAATGTACTTGGTCTGAAAATCGTTTTGTGAAGATTATATTGGTTGCAAAATAGCATATCAAAATCCATTCGAGTTACTTAGCTGTGAAAGTGTTAATCTGCCGAGGTCTGTCCGTGGATGTGCAAAAACAACAATAAAAGTTTTAGCCAAACTTTACCAATATGATTAGCTTTCTTACAATAATTGCTATCAACCCCGTGTCTGCCGGGTACCATTTACATTGGCGACCTTTACATTCCTCTGTGAGAACCATGGTGCATGATCATGTGGTTATAACAACAACAGCAATGACTAAAAGTGTTGAAAGCGCGCCCACTCCAAAGTAAGTATTATTTGATAGTGTCCTTAGTATTTAACGTATCTTGATGAAATATGCATCCGCACAGTCTGAACTGGATCTACACTGGTCGGAAAACCCATAAGCCCCATTTCTCCAGTCACAGCCAAATATATCGAATACATATCGGAAAACAACGACAATTGAAATCGAATGGAATACATACAGTAGCGCTTTTCTGCTCCTTACCTATTTGTATATACTAATATATTATACATATCGTAATCGTATAGTATTGGTATTTTTAATGAGCATATCGTATGATCATATAATATTGGTATGTTTGTACCGTATCATCGTATAGTAAAGTTTGCTTATATTATACAAACGTACCATAAGAATATTATAAAAACATACGATATCCGTTCGTATATACGATATATCCGTACGGCTATTTTATGAATATGCAGTGGAGTCATCGTGCGGTTAAAATATACCGATGCACCGGTTAATTTCGCATGCAAACATCAGGTTTTCATTTCGATTATCTGCCACAATTTTAAGTTTTTCAAAATGAATAAATTTTCAGTTTTACGATACAGAATCAATTTAAAACTGAGGATTGTGAAGTATCACCGTGCATCTTATACATGTGTGTTCAATACAGTAATTACTCAGTAATTCATCATTGTACTCCGCACCACCGCCGGGGTCACAACACAATGAACCCCACACACACCAGTCATCGACATTTGGCGTCCTAAAAGTTCCGGTCTATATCCCACAGTGGGAACAATGTGCATCACCACCACGACCAGTGTTTGTCTATGACTACACTACACCCCCGACCACCACAACTAGTTCTGGAGCAATGGTCGACTGATCAAGTGCTAAACTAGTCCTGGTGTGATGGCAGACTGATCAAGTGCTATGCTAGTCTTGGTGAGATAGCCGACTGATCAATTGATAAACTAGTCCTGGTGCGATGGCCGTCTGATCAAGTTCTAAACTAGTCCTGGTGCGATGGCCTACTGATCAAGTGCTAAACTAGTCCTGGTGCGATGGCCGACTGATCAAGTTATATAATAACCCTGGTGAGATGGCCGACTGATCATGTGCTAAACTGGTCCGGGTGCGATGGCCGACTGATCAAGTTCTAAACTTGTCCTGGTGCGAATGCCTACTGATCAAGTTCTAAACTAGTCCTGGTGCGATGGCCGACTGATCAAGTGCTAAATTAGTCCTGGTGCGATGGCCGACTGATTAATTGCTAAGCTAGTCATGGTGCGATGGCCGACTGATCAAATCGCATGTCATAATAACTAGATGGCCGTGGCATGCATGTCGCACCCGCTGAGGCGTTTGATAGTACAAAAAAAAACATCTATTGCAAACAATCTTTAGCCCGTTGACGTAAAAAACATGCCACACCTGCCGAGGCTTTGATAATACATGTGTACCGAAAAATATTAACCAACAACACACTTTAACCAAAAACTTTATCCTGAATGCACGCCGCATGTCTAGTCCACCGAGGCATTTGATAGCCACAGAGTATATTTATTTTAAGTTTGAATTAAGGTATGTAAAAGCTTTAACGCAAATTTGAAAGTCATTTGACCTTGATATTGGACGTGTGGGTCACACGGGTGTGCTATATAATGACAATACGGATGATAATAAATAATTATCCCGTCAATTAGCATAGAGGGAGTCAAAATGATACCACCTACGGTGGCATACGTTCCACCCCTCTATACTACCCCCACCACCCCCAAGAAAACAAACAATTGGTTAACGATGAAATTCTCTACCTACAGTAAATTTATGAATTATTTCGACATAGGTGTTTAGGAGAAAATAATTATTTTCCAAATTATAGTCTCCCAAGAGAGAATCGAATTTTGAAAAGAGTGAGTCAAAATGACACCACCAACGTTTTTAACGTTATTGAGCTGTATTGTAGCTCCCACCACCAACCAACCAAAATTGGTGGTGGTATTGAATGATAAAAGGTGGTATTGTAGTCCCAATTATATTGAAAAGAAAATAATACCAATATTATTAGAGAAAATGGATAATAAAATACAATTGGAATTGAAAGTTTTTAATGGCTGTGTCGAAAAAGTTTACGAAGAATACGGGGGTTATAGTGCTACATATAAATTATATAAAATGAAAACACTAGGCGATATGGAATACATGAAATATCAGCGTAATTTATTACGCTCCGATAAAAACGTTGCATTTACAATATTATACGATCGTATGGCGTTCGAAAGACTGTGTAACGAATTTAATGTTTCAAAAGACGCGGACTGGAGACAGAAAGCATTTGCTACCAGCACCGGCCTTGGGGACGTTCTCATTCGGGGCCAGTCCGTGGGAATTGGACGCAGACTGATTTTAGACACGATCACTCCGGCGACCACATTGTCAGTCGGAACGCCGGGAATTTTGACCCCAAGACGATGACCTTCGTGTCTGGAGGTCGGCACTGCGGCGTCTCATCCTGCATTTGGTTACTTCCGAAACGGACTCGCGTCGATTACATACAGCAGGCTGCTGAGGTTCAGGACGTGTGGGGTACATTTATGTTATATAAGGGTCTAGGGTTCACGCAGGCCGGGGTTACTCGCCTCAACGACTCCATTCGCACGTACGTCTGGGCCATCCTCGACGCACAGAAACAAACTCGCAGTTAAATACTGGGCACGGGAACGGCGTTTGATGCACAAAAACAATTATTGGCACTTGTAGAGGACGCCATCTCAGCTAAGGTGGACCTGGAGAAGGCGATCCAGAATTATCAAGACGTTTTGCAGAATGCCAGCACCCCAGTAGACTACGTATTTGGAATAGGTCTTTATATGGCGCCGAGCAATATGATACTACGAGACGACCCTGTTGACGGTTACAATAATCAGATCGTAATCGCCACCGTCAATCAAACAATCGGCCACAACGGGAACGTGAACGCGGATGTCATCAAACCCCCCACCAAGACGGTCATAACAAACCCAAGCCAATCGCGATTGGATGCGCCTCACTCAACACAATCAGGATTGAAGTTGAACCCAGCACCCCCAATTCACGAATTGAGTCCCCCCAAGGCAATCGTCAACAGTGTTGAGGAAACAGGAGCGGAAACACCAATCGAGATTGGAAGCACAACACACGAGGAGGAGAAATTAGGGCTCGTCGTCGCCCTTATGGCGATAGGACAACTAGCGCTTTGGTTTTAAAAACTCTCTGGCGGAGAATAGCAGGAGACCGGCGATCGCCACGATTAAAGCCCAAGCATTCTCAGCGAGCCATCCGACCGTTTTTAATAACATAGATAGCAAGAAGGAGAGGAGACCCCCGATCAATCCAGGCATCGCGGCAGACGCCTTCCCGGCTAATTTAGCAAGGAGACTGGCGAGAGCTTTTATTTGTTTTTTTACCCACTCCTTGGCTCCATCGGATGGCGCTGGTGCTGGTGTGGGTGGTGGTGGCGCCGCACAGCCAGTGAAAACAAGAACTATGGTTGATATAGTCATGCCGATAGCCGCGAGGATGCTTGCTATCGTGACGCCCTGCTCCCTGAACAGACTGTGAAGACGCTCACCGAGGGTCGTCTCCTCGTGCAGAACCCTCGAAATTGTTTCGCGGATCCGACTTATTTGGGTGCGGAGCGCCTCACGGCAAGCCGAGGCAGCCTCCAAGCGAGCTGCTCTTTCGTCCCGCAATGAGCGCAGTCTTTCGGTGATTAGCTCGGTAGATTCTCTATCGCCACGGGCTTCCTCCAGTTTACTTTCTTCTAGCGCGATATGTTCATCCAGCGCCGAGAGAGGTTAAGGACCAGTTCGCCACGGACAGTTTGCAGAGCCTTATCGAGTCCACGGAGTTCGCGAAGAGGTAACGATGGGTTATCGCTAGACCGTTGTTCGAGGTTGAGTATTTCGTTTTCGCTGAATGCGGTCTCCACCGTGTTAATAACGTCGGTGGCCACTTGAGGGACCTCGCTGAGCTCGACAGTTTCTATCGTGGCGGCTGACTTCGCCATCGTTTCGTCGGTAGACTGGAGGGCCTCTACAGCGCGGGCCGACATAATTGTTTTACCCCTCTTCCAATATACGAATCTTAGTTCGCTCCTTACGATTTGGCCACCCGCCCGGGTTTCCGGCAATGGTGCTCAGCGCTATGGGTTTACCGGTCCTCGTGTTGACTATTGGCAGATTTGGTGCCACTTTTAGTCGCAATCTACCGTTCAGACCAAATTTGAACTTGGAGTAGTCGGGACCGACGGATGGGACCAGACCTTTTTCTGCCAAATTGTTGTAGTAGTCGTTTACAGCTCCCTCGAGTAATTTCCGACTTTGACTAGTGGTAGCGACACCTATTTCCCCCAATTGTGATTGGATTGGAACTGGAGTCTCTATGAACGGTGTTTCGTTATCATCGATGTCATCATCATCCTCATCGACGTAATCGTCTCTGCCGATTTCATCCATGTCAATATCGTAATCAGCCATCTTTATAATTATGTATTAAAGACAAAACCATACCAGTTTAATAGAGGTATTTTATTTTCACTGAAAATATGTCTTCGAGTCAATACGGTCGCAAACTAAATCCATACCTCAGACTGCGTGAGCCCCTCGTGGCAAAAGGCGTGAGACAGAGTGTCGTTATTACGAACAACCCATCGACGATCGACCAGAACCAGCAGCTCTTAGTCCGCTTCCACAATCTCGGAGCTAGCGACGTCATTGTGCCGGGTACTGTTCGCCTCGCTTTCATTATTTCGCTGACGTCGACGGACGTGGACCGAACCGTCGTTCAGAATCTGGGTCGCGCCATCGTCAAGAAGATTTCTGGTAATGAGGTGATGTCGATCGACGACAGCGACGTCTACCTTTGCTATCAGGACCTGTGGAAGACGGCGCAAGAGTGCGAAAACGCGGTCTATCAGGGTATTGACACCAGCAAAAATAAGAACGTAACCAAACTTAGAATCGGGGCTGGTAACAAGGCAGATAACAACGCGAGTGACAACGCGATCGCGGCCGCTTCTTACTCCGGCAACCGCTTCTACATCCCGCTCGACTGGAGAGTCACATGCTCTACTATCAGAGTGCTTTGGCTGACCGCCTCGAATACGAACTAACGTTCAACGACTACGGCCGAGTTCTCATAGCCACCGACATGGCATCGACGTATACGATCGATAATGTTTCGTTGGAGTACGACATGGTCACGATGCCCGAACTCGCGCGATTAATCAAATCCCAGTACGCTGGGCGCGTTGCCATATTTTACGACCGAGTTCTTCGTCACCGTAAGATAACGAAAGACAAAAGCGACACATTGTGGAATATTAATGTCAATGTAACCGCCCGCTCGATGAAAGGTATACTGATGTGGTTCGAGGATGCTCGGTTCGCGTTCGGAGCTGGAAAAACCGACACATTCTATAACCCCAAAATCACAAAGGTGGAGGTGACGATCGAGGGAGTCCCCAATCAACTCTACAGTGCGGGTCTTCGCGCACACCAGCAGTGGGACGAAGTCAGAAAGCAGTTTGCTTCCGGATATAAGCGCTCCCCTTAGGTTGCCGCGGTTTCCAAAGACCTGCAGCTCTCGGCCGTCTCCCTCGCGGAGTTCCTGACTACCAAATACGCGTTATGGCTAGACATGCGAGCCAGCGACGACGACCAAATGCACGGTAGCGGACGCCAAGTTGAGAACGCTAGCGAGGGTGTGACTATCCAGATAACAAAGAGGCGGATGGAAATGGTCCATGGAACGTCTCAGCACTCTACTGATTTAATAAAATCATCTAACGATTTATTATTAATAAGAAATAAATCTAGCCCAATTAAAATTGGTGTTTGGGCAGACAGGATGTGGACAAGAAAAACGGTTTTCATCCTGGACTTGCTCGAGGGGTCCTACCGCGATGCCTTTCGTCACATTGTGATCCTGTGTCCCACTGTGCGGCACAACCAGACTTATCAGCGGCGCCAGTGGATATGGACCGACCCTGAGATATACGTCTTTGACCCCGGCGACATATTTCACGATTGGCTGCGTGGCTTATACCAAAGATTCCAGGATGAGCCCACACTATACGTGATTGACGACTGCTCAGCCAAGGCGGCGATAACCAAAAAGGACATGCTCTCCGAGCTCGCATTTTCTGGGCGCCATGCGAGGCAAAGCGTATGGATCTCCACTCAAAAGTTCAACGCCGTCCTCAAGGATCTGCGTGAGCAAACGAAATGGGTCGCCCCCTTTCACTGCAAGGACCGAGACTCATTCGATGACTTTCTTCGAGAGAACGACGTTATCCCAACGCGCGAGGAGCGCCTGGAGGTTCAACAGATACTTTCGGAAACTAAGCACGCCAAGCTTCTGCTAAAGACCGATCAACCAACTGCTTACGAAGTTATCAATTAAATTAGCAATTGCTGAACAATGCTGAGCAATTGTTGAACAAATGCTGAACAATGGTTAACAATGTTAACAATTTGGTGCTCCGCTGCGAGTTTTTTGCGAGCATAACGGTGATCATAAGTATCGGGTGGTGCGCTTGGCAATATGTTAGACTTATGAGACTTGTCAGAATAGTTAAATTAATTTTAAGAAAATTAGCAATAATGAACTGCGACGAACTTCTCGATCAGCTAATGGAAGAAACCTCAACTCCGTTGAACCCCAAAACCAATCGCAAATTGGAAGAGTAATCGGATTCAACTTCAACTCCAACGGCGGTTGGTATTGGGTTGAGTGCCGATACGAATGCAAATGCGGCGAGACGCGAGCGGCTAGCTGCGCTGGTTGCTGCGGGACAATCGGAGCATTATCTCGGTAGGCGTCTCTCAGTTTGTCAGGTGGATAAGATGTCAGATGCGGAGATCGATAAAATGTATGCGCGATACGAATCTAAATTGGGGGCAGAGATGACAAAATCTCTTGGATCGGCGGCTATTCATTTGTACGCTACCACAGTTAGTATACTTCTCCCTATACCAAACACCGCGGGGTTGATTAACGATCTAGAGACTGATCCTTTTATAGGACACACTCTTAGAACAGCCTGCTGCTCAATTTATCACCAGTTTGGAATGTACTTAGCTCTGCTGACAACCGCGTTGACCACGGGTAAACACTATCAATTTGGACATATAAGCCCACGAAATTATAAGCCCTAATATTATAAATGATGATACCAGACACACCTGCGATAGTGACGGAACCCTCAACTCCCATTCCGATTGGTCCAACCCAATACCAACCGCCGTTGGAGTTGGAGTTGAACCCGATTGCACGATATAAAAACCCAAAAAGACAGGCAGCTGGGCGGGCAGCGGCAGCCGCCCGAAAAGATAAACAAGATAAAATACTTGCCAAGCTTCGAGAGGCCAAACGGTCGTTGCACTCAACACCGTTGAACCCGAGTTCTGTTGAAACAGTAAAACACCCGGTGGCAGCTGTTTCCCCCCCCCCCAATCGCGATTGGATTGAAACAGGAAGAGCAATCCCCGATTGCTGTAGCTCCTACCCCCTATTACCTCAACATTGTTGAACCTTATTGGAAGATCGTCCCGTGGGTTGTTGGTGGTGGTCTGGCAGTTGTGGGCACCCTGTGTGTGCTGAAATACCAATCCAGATTGGACAAACAACCAGCTACGGTTCCGAAGAAAGTTACGAAACACCAATCGCGATTGGATGCACCCCATTTAAACATTGATCGCGATCCCTTTTATATGCTATCATTATAACAATGGCTGAACAAGATGGTAAAATGATAGTGAATGCGCTTTATCACGCCGTGGTGATATCGGGTTTCAGTATCGGGTATGTTCGACTATTTAAGACGGCCCTAGGAGGGTCCGCTCCCAAATTGGACTTTACTGTGAGAGACGTAGGGCTCGCGACCTTAGATGTAGCGGCCGCAGTTTGGACCCGAGATTATCTAATTAAAGTTCGAATTCTACCTGTTGATATATGGATATAAATGGCTTCAATCGCAGTAATAGTAGGTGGTGCGCTTGTAAACGCATTTGCGTTCAGCGGTAGCAACTTTATATTCTCGAAAATGAGAAGCTCGAACGTGGATGAGGAGCGCAAGCGTCACGATTTAGCTGTAGAACAACTCAATAGCGCAAAGGAAGCATGGTCGAAAGAACGAACCGCCCATCTGTACTGGGTCAACGAAGAGCTTCGCCGCGAAAATCACGCCGCGCAAACTTTTCAGAACGTTGAAGAAGCCAACCGCGAGTACGCGCTGGCATATCCACAGAAAAGTCTTGCGCCGCTGGATCGCGAGCCCCAACTTTCAGATTTATATGTACCGTCAGAGTCCCAAAAAGACCGCGAGATCGCGTTCATCGTCATGGGAATGGGTGTGGTGGGTCTCGTCAGCTACTATATATTCAATTGAGATTGAAATAAGCAATAATTATTTTAAAACTTTTTTTCTTTTTTTTAAATATATATATATATAGAACGATGTTAGTTGACGAACTTTATTTTGCTATGATCGATGTAGGCTACACGGCCCTTAAACACCGTTTAGCTGGTGCAAAGAGTATGATTCGTCTGGCCCGAGATTCTCTCGAGACGTGGCGCGAGGACGAAAAAGCGGCCACCCTTTTCGCAAAGCGGATGTTAGCTTCCTCCATCAACACTGTTGAGTTAGATTCCCCAGAATTCCCTCTCCTGTTCCAACCCAATCGCGATTGGGGCTGCAGCGAAACTTCCAACAAAGGTTTATTATTAACGACTCAGTTACCGGACGATCTGGCGAGGGCATGTTGGAGATTTTCCGTTCTATTAGAATACTTCGCATACGATGAACACGCGCAAACTTAATACCAAACTATCGGTTCGCCTAACGCGCAAGCTAGCAAACACATACTATAGCCCCAGCGGCTACTGGAAGGGACTCGCGGCCATCAAGAACCTTGCGGCGGCGACCTAGATTTCAGAAAACGTTGTCAAGGAATGGCTCAAGAAGCAGGCCATCTGGCAGATCTATTTACCCGCGCATCACAATATTCCGCGCCCGAAATTCGAATTGCCGGTGCCGAACCAAGTTCACCAAGCGGATCTCCTGTTTCTCCCTCACGATCGCGTCGGTCGTAAAACGTACAAGTACGCACTGACAGTCGTTGATGAAGCGAGTCAATATAAGGAGGCTGAGCCACTGGCTACGAAAGAGTCTAAGGATGTGGCCGAGGCTCTTTCCCGAATATATAAAAGGAGTCCTCTCGGTTTGTTCGCGAAGAACTTCTTATGGTGCCTTCTGACACCCATCTGCCCCCGGATCATCAGAGTCTTTAGAGTGGTTCTGTATGTATTCCGTCTGATAACACGCGTCTTTCATCGTAGTACGCCGATAGACCTAATTTGTGTTGACATTACGTTTTCATAACACCGTCTTTCATTTTAAATCCTCTATTTTGTGCTACATCTATAATGTGTTTTCCATCTTCCGTAGTTTCGGTTAGTACTCGTTTATATATATTCCAATTTAAATTGTTTGTTCTCTTGGACATTCCTTTCGCAGAGTTTGTATTAATATAATTAATTTTTTCTACAAAATAACACTTACTCGATAGCGCTATCGCTCTATCTCCACTAAATTCCATTTTGAAAAGCCCGGGCTCTCTTTCACTCCACTTATTCCAAGCCAACCATTTCTTGTTTTCTTTTTCAAACTCGTCTAGTAAGTTAGGTCTAATCAATTCCTCTATTGTTTTTCCACTAACTCCTACATACATACTATTCGTGTACATCTGTATTAATTCAAAGTCTTCTCTTTTTACGTGTTTGTCTAGAAATTCGTAGTAAAATTCCAACATTCTCAATTTAGCGAGTTGATAAACCGCTATTCCACAATGGAATGATCTCTTACTGAGCACCGGGGTTTTCGGGAAGATGTTTCGTACGCATCTCCTATCTCTTCCAAATCATCAAAATAAGTGGGTCTTAATGCTTTGTCAGCACAGGTTTCGTCTTGTGTATATGTCGTATTTAAAGTCTCTCTGTTTCCTCCATAATTTTTCCACAACAAGGGTTTTCTAATAATTTCATTATATCCGCTACTGGTTTCTTATTCGGTTCTACATCGCCTGTTCGTCTTGCGGCTATAATTTCTTTTGCGAACCATTCGAATGGTTTTCCACTAATATAATATATAACACGATGAACTTCCGTTATTTCTTGACCGTGTTTTAAATACCATTTCAATAACGGTGCGTACAGCAATATTTTAGTGGCGGTCATCGATCCCACTAATTTCCTTACATTTCCTCTTGTTCTGCCAGTATCTTCCAAATATGTTATCATGTGTTCTGGAACCTCCTCAACGTCTACTTCTCTGTTTATAAATATTGGGGACATTTCAGAAAACTTATCTTTTAAGTTGTGTGGAACTTCTATATCCACCTCCGCAAACCCAAACCAGTCTCCAGATAAAACTCTTTTACAAAAGTTTTTAATAAATTTAGGGTTATGTGGGGTATCTATATGGTGTATAGTTTCTCTCCCACACGGCATATCTTTATTTAACGTAGATAAATATAACGCGTTTGCATCGTACCCCAAAACAGCCTTGCAAGGTTTGCTAATTCCTGTGGAATTAGATCTACTATTTGAAACGCCCGCTTCGGCATATCGTGTACTATTGATGGACCGCCAACTAGAGCGTCTTTCATCATTTCGTATGTTTCTTCTTTTGGTGCATATAGAGCATCCTCAGGTATAATCGTCTTTGAAGATTTGTGTTCTTTAATGGTTCCTCTCAATAAATATTGTATAGTTAATCCAGGTAGTGTTACAGCATCTTTGAAAATATCCACACCTCTGTGTTTAAAAAATTCACACATTTTTTCCACCGCTTCTAGGAACGGTGCTACATCTAAATCGTTATAATATTTCAACCAATCTCTGAAAGTTTTCATATTCTTTTCTTCGAAAATTCTACGACATTTACTTAATTCTGTTTCGTCTAGTAACATTTTCCCAGATAGTTTGGAAGATCAATTCTCTATATCAGGCAGTCCTGGGTAATCCAGTTTGTCTGGAGAATCAAACCACTCGTAAGGAAAGAAAGATTTCTGTCCTTTGCAGTCGCAGGCTTTATCCAACTATCGTAACTTAAACCCGGTCCTAGGTAAAGTATTACATCAAGAAATCTAAACTCTGGAGTAAACAGAAATATTGTTGCGTTTGCCCGTTTTCCGACCATTACTTTCTTTGTTGTTGATGCCAGTTCGCCTACTAGGTATTTCTTTATTAAGTTTATATCGTACTTACTACTGTTAAACCATATAACCGGTACTTGCTATATCCACTGTTCGATCTGTGTAACTTGATTTGTACTTAACTGTTCTGTATTAAACCTATATCTCAACCATACTTCTTCTCTTATAGCTTTTCCCATGACTTTCAAATCATCTAAGAATTTTTTCTATAAGTTTTGCAGGATCTTTATCACAAATTGAGTTACTGTTCCTGAGAAATTATCTCCTTTACTAACGCTTACCGGAACGTGCTCAGCTTCATACTCTAAACTATTACCTAGCGTTTTAAGTAATTCTTTAGAATTAGGTGGGTTGCGATACGCCTCAAAATGATATACTATCTGATATGGATAAAGATTAGTGTCGCAACCGATCTTTATGTCTTTACCCGTTCTTTGGAATTTAGCATTCCCACATAACTACTAGGTTGAATTCATTGCTTCTAATAAATTTATCTCTTCTCATTGTCGATGCGCGTTCTTCTTGTTTATGCTTTGCATGAATCTCACTCCCGTGCCTGTAACAGCCGTGATGTTGATATACGGTATTGGTTTCTGGACAGTATCCATCTACTGGAGCTCCTAAAATCTATCTTTCACCCCCGTGTCCGCACTGTTCATGTTGAATGTGAATTCCCTCCTGCTTTTCCACAGAGTACATCCAATCGATCGCACCATAACTGTTATAACCTTTTGGGTAGAACGCTTTCTCGAACGACGAACGCGGGCGCTCTAAATAATTACCATCACATATTACTTTTGTCTCACCTCTCATACACTTTGGTCCGTGTCTCTTCATATTACTCGCTTTCGTGAATTTCTGTTTGTAATTATCGCAGGCGTAAATTTTATATAGGTTTTTAAGGTTTTTTATCAGAAATGCGTGATTATTATACAGTCCTTTTGTCATTGGTTTATTACCTAGTGCATCATAGTGCGCTAGTACCTTTTTCAACCACCAAACACCACCTTCTGTCGGTTGATATACTTCTATACAGATTTTAAAAAACTCTTCAACCTTTTTCAGATCTGAAAAAGGAATTGGTGAAACCACATTATTATCGAAATATTGCTTACTAAGTTATTTCGCTTTTTCTGTACATCTGTCAGTTCTTTTACCTGTCATATGCATAGCTAGACACCTGAACAGACAAAGGTCGTCATTATACTTATCTAAAAAGTACATACCCTTTCTGTTCCTCAACCATTCTGGAAGTTCTCCTCCTGATGCTTCTTTGGATTGTAGTCCCAAATCTATTCCCCTTCTGCCCTGTATTAGCTTTACAAAAACCTCTACACATCTTACAAACTTCCACTTTGTATTTGGTCTGTCTATTTTATCGGACATTATTCGTGTTTGCTCCATATCTGACAGCCATTTTATAACTGTTTTCATTGATGACAGTGGTTCGCTACCACCGAGATTTTTGTGAAATATTGTAGTCATAGGTTTTCCATTTTTAGTTTCCTCCATATGTTCTAGCTTGTAAGAATATGAATATCTCAAATAAAAATTGGTTGTTAGATACGGAGCGAGTTTATCGGACATGCGTTCAGACTCGTTAATGTCAATGTTTTTACGAAAGGATAATGTAGCTACCCGTCTTCCCTTTTCTACCTTTTCCAATGTTTCATCATGAGCCCCCAATATTTCTTCACCTTCTGCCACTATCGCGCGAACTATAGATTTTTTCTTATTATTTGGTATTGGGTCACCTGTGAATCTAATTTGGGACAAATTATTGGTGCTTGACGGTTTCATTACACTAGCCCTTAACCCCGCAATACTTTCTTTTTTAACTATGTTACCAACTTCCTCTGCTAGTGAGAGGTCTTTAAAGGCTCCTCGTTTGTGGGCGCGGGTAAACCGCTTCATAAACGCCTCATTCTTTGTGGCGTTTATCAGCTTTGTCAACCCACTAACTCTCAACCGTTTACTGTAAGTAATCACTAGATATTCGGCTTCTCTTCTCAAACTTTCGATTTCTGCTCTAGTTTCTGGCGTTATCATATTTTCTGTATATAACCTATGAAATGTATCTGTTCAATTGGACGTGAAAAATTTACGTCATGTTTTGTTCACGTCCAATTGAATATAAACATATACATATACATATATAATGGAGTGTGTGACTTGTTGTAAGACGTTTACGTGTAAATACTATTTACGAAGGCATTTAACGAGACGTAGAAAGTTTCCTTGTGTCCCCCCACAATTTCAATGCCCCAGATGCCCTTGTAAAATAGTTAGTGCCCAAAATCTTTGTAGACATAAGCAACTACGCTGTCAGGTGGCTAAAGGTGAACGTGGTAGACTAGAGCTGGTATAATTAGTTGCTGATCTGTGAAATAAATTAGCTATATTAGAGGATAAAAATGGGGTTTTGGATTATAAACTATCACGCGCGTACGCATTGAAATTGCATTAATGATTTCGACTATTTTCAAAAGTCAATTTTCAATATAATTGGGACTACAATACCACTTTTTATCATTCAATACCACCACCAATTTTGGTTGGTGGTGGGAGTTACAATACAACTCAATAACGTTAAAAAAAAAGTTGGTGGTATCATTTTGACTCACTCATTTGGAAAATAATTATTTTTTCCAAAACACCTGTGCCGAAATAATTCATAAATTTACTGTAGGTAGAGAATTTCCTCGTTAATCATTTTTTTTTTTCGGGGGTGGTGGGGATAGTATAGAGGGGTGGAACGTATACCACCGTAGGTGGTATCATTTTGACTCCCTCTATACTACTCGTCAACACAGTGTGTATGTGCCATGAAACACGGTGCCGTGAAACATTTTAGCCTAGCACATCCCGTTTCCGTGCCGCGCCAGATATTTTTTTCCCATTCACGGCACTAACCTACTATTCTCTATATTTGAAGTTTGAAACATATCTGAATAAGTGTTGTGGAGATATAATAAGGTGTGCACAGACATTAACACAAATTTCAAAGTCATTTGATCTTGGGACACAGGGGCCGCATGAGTGGGACACACGTACGGACGGAAGCACGGACGTAATTGTGATCACTATGTCTCGCTTTCCGCAAGCAGACGCGACAGAAATTGTCCAACCCCTTTTTAAATGTACATGCCCACTCAAAATGTTCTTTATGGGAATTAATTATATATAAATAAGTGTATAATTGTGTCATTATTCCACTATTTCTAAAAATTACAGGGTCTGAAAATAGCAGCTTTTACCAGTATGTCCGGGACCTAACAAGGAAAAAAGTGAAAGTTCCAAGGAATTTTTTGGAAGGTCCGAGAGGATAAACGCTTGAAAAACGGTAGAAATATGTGTCTGTTTGATGGGAAAAGTCTCGTCACACCATGTGTAAATACTCGAATGAGTCTCCATACATTATCTGATAAGACGATAATCAGAATGGATTTAGCATCGCCATTGAATGATGATAGCAATTGCAACTTTATCACAGCTCAGGACCTCGGACCAGTGCTATTTTCAGGCCCTGAATTACGAGTGGCCGCTATACAGATATAATCATTTGGTAATATGTATTTTACTGATAGTAACGCGCGGTGGTATCAGGATATTTTCGTATGAAAATGAGGCATGATATTTTTTAATTATTTGTGCTAATTAAATGGGTCACTTGATAAATTAATATTTTCTACAGATCAAAAATTTCACATCAACAAATAAATTAAGAGAATAAATAGCAATGGCCATTAACATTCTAAGGAAACACGGTTATCACCCCTGATATCAGTGTGGAAATTTTTTTCTAATACAAAATGTATAATAATGCAAAAAAATAAATACGTGGATAATGGTAAATTAATGTTCATTTTGCAAGACATTATCTCCGATGATGTCTCTGATGTAAAGAACATTATGTGCCTACTGAGTAGGCGTGTACCTTTAACGCTATCTCCGCACTATCCCATGAGACATATGCATGCGTTAAGTTTCATAAAAATATTGCAAAGGGTGTTCGAGTTATGCTCCGTACAAATCAGTGCGCGCCTGGACGTCATTGTGATATCTGTCGAGTTTTCTGCAAGCGGATGCTACTAAATGAATATTGGCATGCCCCGGCATATACAAGTAACTTACCTTAATTCATCAGTTACACATCAGACGCTGAACAAACTTTCATTCTCACCACACCACTTGTAGAATATTAAAGGTATTCATTATGTTCAATAGTGCTGCTTTCACACTACGTGAAATTAAAGCATGCATGACATGATCCGGGAGAATAACCACAGACCAAGCACGCATATTCAGAATCACGTCTCTCCGTTCTTATCCAGCTCCGATTTCCGTCACCTGTCCGCCAAATGCAGAATCCAGTGTCCAGCAATCGCTGTAGCTGCTATCTCGATCATAAATGTTAAAGGTTCTGTCAATGTATTTTGATTCCAAGTATCAGAAAAATGATGTTTTCCATGCGCCGTCGTAGTGTTATCTGTCAGATTCCGGTTTTTATTTGATGGACAAATTTGTGTCTGCTAATGTCGCCAAGTGCATAATATGTGACGTCGACTTTAATAATTTGGCATAACTTATATATTGTGAATTTTTGGTTGAATGAAGTGATCACTATGGTGAAGAATTGTGTATTTGTGCCCGGTTTAATCAGTTGATAGTCTAAGAGCGATTTGTTGTAAACCAGAGGTCCCCGGTTCGATTCCGGGCTGGTGCCCACCTTTCTCATCCTGTGATATTTAACGCCCAACGTAGTTGCGGGAAGTAACTCTGCAGAAGACTCCTGTATCGTCCGTACCAAGAGGTATGGTGCTCTCCGTACGTTTCCCCTGCAAAGTACCAACTCACATCTGATTCGCACTTCAGCTGTTAATTGATACATATTTTCTGTTTTTTCAATTGAAAGAAATGTCAGTATTATACTGACATTCATTTCTGTGGATTAATTACAGAAAAATATGTCGCAATTAACAGCTAAAGCGCGAATGAGATCCGATTCGGTTCTCTGCAGGAGAAATCTACGGAGCACCGTAACTCTGGGTACGGACGATAAGTGAGTATTCTGCAGTTACTTGCTCCAACTACTGAAAGGTGGAGTGGTGACTGATGAAGATTCTCCAAAATGTTCAACAAATATGGAATTCAGGGTGGAAATGTTTCTCCCCATTGACAATAGGTGCCCAACAAAGGACGGTGACTGATAAATACTCCTGAAATTGTACCCAAACATATGGAATTCGAGACAACATTAGACAACATGGAAGTCGAGGACGAATTTCAATTTGTCTGTGAAGAATGTCACGGTACGCAACTGACTAAGTGAAGGAAGTGTGTATGATCTGTAGCTGGTTAGCTTGGTCTGTAGAGCATGTGTATGGTACGGTAAACACGAGGTGCCCGGTTCGATTCCGGGCCGGTTTGCACCTTTCTCACTCTGTGAGACAAGTCAACCGTTTTGTTATGGAATATGGAATTCAGGGTGGACGTTCTTCTCCCCAGTGACAATTGGTGCCCAACGAAGGACCGTGACTGATAAATACTCCTGAAATTGTACCAAAACATATGGAATTCGGAGACAAAATTAAACATGGAATTCGAGGAAGAATTTCAATTTGGCGGGGAAGAATGTCACGGTACGCAACTGACTATGGGAAGGAAGTGTGTATGATATGTGCATGGTTAGCTTGGTCGGTAGAGTGTGGGCATGGTACGGTAAACATGAGGTCCCCGGTTAGATTCCGGGCCGGTATGTATCTTTCTCACTGTGTGAGACAAGTAAACCGTTCTGTTTTAAAGAAATGGCTATCACCGGTATAAATATCATCTTCACAAAATTTGATTCGGGCCAATAGAAATCAACAGCCTTAGCGGAATGTTTCCAGTAATATAAATCTAATTCCAACATAAATTTGATCACGTTTCGAAAATTATATTATGCTTTTCTTTCAAAATTAATACCAATATGTTCACCATGTTATTATGGTTACTACATGTATGTAATTCACAGTATCCTTGCAGCTTGAAATTGAAAGACATTATGAAAATTTGTGTTGATCATGTCGACAATAGGATCGCGTCGAAATAATGTTAACATAATAGGAAAACGTAATTTGATAGCGATGTGAAAGGAAACAAAACGCTTATATGAAACTAAATATATTGTGAGCATGGTGGTGTCTATTAATGTGTTCTTGATATTCGGAACGGAAGTGACTTTTTTGTTGTCCAAGAAATTGTCAAGGTCAAGGTTTCACTGTTTGTCTTGCAATAACCCGCTGATTTATATTTGCGCACCATATAAATGTGTGAAGAATAAAAACAGATCACCAATACAGCTGACTTTATAGTCACTTTGAATTAAATAGATGGGATAGAATTGTGAAACTTTTGGTTTTGAACACGAATACATTTTTGCCTTTGTTTTATTTATTGACACCGGTTTATTATTGCTGGTGTGATGCGGCACCATATTAGTGTCGTGTAACACCACCTTAATATCGTGTAAAACGGCATCAATGCCGTGTAACACTACACGACACCACATTAGTGTCGCGTAACACCACCTTAATATCGTATAAAACGACATCAATGCCGTGCAACACCACACGACACCACATTGGTGTAGTGTAAAACCACAATATTGTGATGTAACACGACAGTCGTGTGGTGTAACACCACACCGTCGTATTTGATTGATCAAAGAAATCGTGCGTCCAAATTATTGCATATCTTGTGACATTTGGTGTCGTGAGCGTGCCATGTGGAAACGTGTGCAAGTGTGTGCACGTACACGCTGACCCTACTGTAGTACACATACTGAGATATAGGCATGCTACTGGTTATGACCTAGCTAGGTGTAACGGAGTTGAACTGTATGCTATATAGATTGTTTACATACTTCGATATATTCATGCTACTTGTTATTACCTATCTCTGTGTAACGGAGTTCCACTCTATGTTATATAGATAGTAAACATACTGCGATATAGACATGCTACTTGTGTTCACCTGGCTCGGTGTAACGGGGTTCCACTGTATGTTATATAGGTAGGAGAGTGACACAGGCGCAGGAAGTTGGCGAGGTGTTCGGAATAGCCGCCGGCTGTGTAGTGATCTTCATCATATGTGTCATCCTGTTCGTATTCTGCTTCGTCTATACACGGGATGCAATATTTTAATATGTGTCTGTCAGGTTACACATATCATCAGGTAGACATGGGCGCATGCATGAAAGGTATTTGCCCACCCAGTAGACACAAACTGTTCCTTGTACGAATTAAGTAAATGTATAATTGTGTCACTATTCCACCAGTTCTAAAAAATACGTGTGCCCGCTATGCAGATATAATCATTTAGTAATATGTATTTAACTGATAATGACTCGCGGTGATATCAGGCTATTTTCATAATGCAAATGAGGCATGATCATAGTATTTAATTATTTATACTAATTAAATGCATCCCACGAAAAATAATATTTTCGACAGATCATAAAGTATCATCATTGCACATCAAGAAATAAATACAGATAATAAATAGTAGTGTCCGTTAACAGTTTAATGAAACACGGTTATCGCCCCTGGTATCAGTGTGGAAACTTACGCCTGTGATTTAATGTATAATAATGCCACTACATGTAAATACGTGGGGTAATGAGGTATAGCGGGTACTCGTAATTTTTAGAACTTGTGGAATAAAGACACAATTAAACATGTATGTAAGTCCTATACAGAACGCTGTCTGCCTACTGAGTGGGCATGTATCTTTAAAACTACATATATATATGTAAACATGTCCAATTCTTGAGTGGTATCTTACCTCCCCGAGGAAGCAGTATCTCCCCGAGGATGTATTGTTTATGATTGATAACACTCACTATTCATCTCATGACGACCTCACAATATATCTAACATACATTTATATATGTCTATGTTCTTCAGCAACATGCGTACAATTATCATATCCACAAATGCATTTAACCCACAGTTACATCACTGTTCGCCCTCATGTATGAGGAGATAATCCACGAGTTTTAGCGAGCGGATTATCTCCTCGTACATGTGAACAAACTGTGTTATCACATCTTCATGAGCATACATTGTACAATGTATTTAACCCACAGTTAGATCACGGTTTGTCCGCATGTACGATGAGATAATCCGAGAGCTTTAGCGAGTGGATTATCGATCGTACATGCGCACAAACGTGATCTAACTGTGTTATCACATCCTAATGTCCATGTATTGCCAATGTGTTGTGTAAATGCAGATCGTACATGCGGAGGAACGTGTTCTAACTGTGTTATCACATCTTAATGTACATACATTGGCAATGTGCTGTGTAAATGCAGATCGTACATGCGGACGAACGTGATATAACTGTTTTATCACATCCTGATGTCTATCCATTGTCCATGTGCTGTGTAAATGCAGATCGTACATGCGGTCGAACATGATATAACTGTGTTATCACATCATCATGACCATACATTGTCAATGTGTTGTATACATGCAAATCGCACATGCGGAGGAACATGATCCAACTGTTTTATCACATTCTGATGTCCATACATTGCCAATGTGTTGTGTGAATGCAGATTGTACATGCGGAGGAACGTGATCTAACTGTGTTATCACATGCTAATGTTCATACATTGCCCGTGTGCTGTGTAAATGCAGATCGCACATGCGGAGGAACATGGTCCAACTGTTTTATCACATCCTAATGTCCATACATTGCCCGTGTGCTGTGTGAATGCAGATTGTACATGCGGCGGAACGTGATATAGCTGTAGTATCACATGCTAATGTCCATACATTGGCAATGTGTTGTGTAAATGCAGATCGTACATGCGGAGGAACATGATCTACCTGTTTTATCACATTATAATGTCCATACATTGCCAATGTGTTGTGTGAATGCAGAAACAAAACTCGAAAACGTATCAAAGATGTGATAATAAAATGTTAGCGTCATTAAATGCTGAATTATGCCTTGGGTGGCATCTAACCCGATGTGGAACCCCTTGCAGAGTGTAAATAGCCATATCAAAGAAGAGCGAAGAACACCGAATCTATAATAGACTGTTTTATCATGTGATATGAAATTGACAACGGTATGCATATACACTAAAGCCTGCGCTAATCTTGTAGATATTAAGTTTTTTATTTATGTTTTGAAGATAGTTGATTATTGTGCTTGAAATCAAGCAGCTTGATTGACGGAGAAAGCTGTGCTACAGCTCATGTTCATCCAATCAAGCCCCTTGCCAGTTGAGATTGCTATTTCAGAAACGTTGATAGTCTGGATAAGATTAACGCAGACGGTTGTGTAGTTAAAATAACTCAATACATCCGAACACAGCGAATCCGTATGAAGCGAGCGCAATGGTAGACTATTTGATCATGTGATATGAAATTGACCAATGAAATGCCGAGATATACATTTTCTATGCGGCAGCCGGAAGGACAGGAGTAATGTATTATCTCCCGCCATATCTGGAAGTTTCACCCTCACCCCATACACACCTTCATTCTCTAAGCATAAGGTACCGTTCATATACAATGGATGAGTCCTGGTACCAATATAAAAATATATGTATCTCATAATTAGGATATACAAAGTCCTAATGAGGAGATAATATCTCTTAATTAGGAGTTATTATCTCCTAATGTCTTGCTCCTAATTAGGATATAGTATATCATAATTAGGAGTTAATATATCCTAATTAGGACTTACTAATTATGACTTATTATTAATATTTCCTAATTAGGACATGAAACAATTTTACCGTTAGCACAGAAAGAAAGTCCTAATTAGGACATACTAACTTCTAATTAGGAGGTAATAAGTCCTAATTAAGAGATAATAAGTCCTAATGAGATATATTAGATAGACTAAGTCCTGATTAGAATATAGTAAGTCCTAATTAGGAGATAACACTAGCTTAGCATTGACACCAGGACTCTTCCTTTGTAGTAGTCACTGCATGCTATTGACGTCAATGCACAATATGTCTACATGTATGTATAGTTTACCCTACTTTCTAAGCCAATCACTGGGCAGCATTGTGCTCCACGTATTTCACATATTGCAACGTTAAGCCCAATAAGTTGTGTATTACCAAATTTAATGATTAACTGTTTGGCAGGAAATGGAAAATCAATACTCTGATGGGACGTTGCGTTGTACACTTGGCTGAACTATAAGTCAGGTATTGTTCACATATTGGATTTTTCAGGAACTAAATGCTGCGGTCGCTAGCGCTCCCTCGCATTTAATTCCTTAAGCATCCAATATGTGAACAATAACTTATACATACTGTGTATGCATACACATTCATTCACTGCGCATAATCTATCGTCCATATGCTGTAGACACCGCGTGTTATTGATTTCACTGCACAATCAGACACTAGGTCTATACAATATACCGTCTGTTGCACGTTTTGCTGCCTAAGAACGTTTGGCTATTAAATACATTAAATCTGAAAAATATTTAAATGTAAGTGTATATTTGTTTTTGCTGACGGAAAATTTATTGAACAATGTACAGTAAATCAAGCGGTTTCATTGGTTGAACTCAGCCAATCCTACTGCATGAAATTGTCAATAGATGTTCAGAAACGTTGATATCTGGGCAAGATTAACGCAGGCGAGTGTGTATATCATAACTAATGCAAGCAATTCACTACACTACACAGTTCTTTTTCATTTGTGGGGTTATTCCGTTCTGTTTTATCGGGATTCCCTCGAACCCACCCCCCCCCCCCCCAATGCAGCAGGTTAAATACAGGTCATATCGGTTGTGACTGGATAAATGAGGCCTATGGAATGTGTTTCCAGTGTAGTTCCTGATCGAATAGCTCACTCATGTAGCCTGCTACACGATATATATAACTTGTTAGGTACATGACGGGTTCTTCATCGATGGAATGGCGAACAGTGCAGATCCTGATCAGACTGCGGCTGATCTGGATCTACAGTCGTCGCGAAACCCATAAGCCCCATTGATCCAGTCACATATAACACCAATTGTAAGTCGCCTTGCATCACAGCCAGGACATTCGGCTTATGTTGCACGTTATTATGACATTAACAACCCACCGCACTATAAAATATAGTGTCCAAGGAAATGGTTAGCGCTAATTACGAAAGTCACTACGTGTGTCTTAAAGGTACATTCCCACTCAGTAGGTACACAATGTTATGTATATCAGATATTTCATTTGAGACATTTTCTGGCAAAATAACCATTCATTCACCATTACTCTACGTATTGAGTGGCCTTATTATACATTTCAAATCAGAAGTAAATTTCCAGGCTGATATCAGGGGCGGTAACCGTATTTCCTTAAAATGTTAATTGACATTACTGTTTTTTATCCGTATTTAATTTTTGATGTGCAATGACCATACTTTAAAATCTGTCGAAAATAGTATTTTTCTCAGGTGGCGCATTTAATTAATTTAAATAATTAAAAAATATGCTTCATTTGCATATGAAAACAGTCTGATACCACCGCGCGTCACTATCAGTGAAATAAATATTACTAAATTATTATATCAGTATATCAGGCACTAGTAACTTTTAAAACTGGTGGAATAGCGACACAATTATGTACTTATATAATTCATATAAATAACATATTGTGCCTACTCAGTGGGCATGTACCTTTAATTTAATCCAGAATTTCCTGCCATGCAGGTCAACGTACAAACAGTAAGTTTATCCGGCTTATATTGCATGTTGTTTTGACCATAACAAGCCACCTTATTATATAGTTGCGTACTTTCGTGTCCTTTTTAGCTCGCCTGCACGAAGTCTCGTCGGCGTCGACGTCCACAAACTTAACGTTGGGGTAAATGTCTTATAACTTATGTTTCTTTTCATAGAACACCTTGTTATTTCATACATACATTCCTCGGATGACCCTCTATCATGCCGTAGGAAATCCATGACCCACTACCGAACCCTTACCCCAAGGTCAAGGTCACAAACTTAGCACATTCATAAATTAACGTTCGGGTAAATGTCTTATAACATACCTTTCCTTTCATGGAACGCCTTGATATTTAACACATGAATTCCTCAGATGACCGTCTATCATGCTGTAGCCAATCGATGACCCAACACACAACCATTACCCCAAGGTCAAGGTCACAATCTTAGCGCATTCATACAATTAACGTTGGGGTAAATGTCTTATACCATCTGTTTCCTTTCATGGAACACCTTGTTATTTCATACATGCATTCCTCAGATGACCCTCTATTATGCTGTAGCAAAGCCATGACCCACCACGAAACCCTTACCCCAAGGTCAAGGTCACAAACGTAGCACATTCATAAACTTAACGTTTGGGTAAATGTATTATAACATATGTTTCCTTTCATGGAACACCTTGATATTTCATACATGCAATCCTCAGATGACCCTCTATCATGCTGTAGCAAATACTTGATCCACCAACCAACCCTTACCCCAAGGTCAAGGTCACAAACATAGCACACTCATAAACTTAACGTTGGGATAAATGCCTTATAACATCTGTTTCCTTTCATGTAACGCCTTGATATTTCATATATGCATTCCTCAGGTGACCCTCTATCATGTTGTAACAAATCCACGACCCACGACCGAACCCTTACCCTAAGATCAATGTCACAAACTTAGCAAGTTCATAAACTTAACGTTTGGGTAAATGTTGTGTAAGTTCTGTTTATTTACAAGGAACACCTTCATATTTGATACATGCATTCATCTAATGATACTTTATCGTGCAATAGCAAATTCATGACCCACCCACCACCCCTTTCCCCACAGTCAATGTCACAAACTTAGCACATTCATAAACTTAACGTTGGGGTAAATGTCTTATAACATATGTTTCCTTTAATGGAACAACTTGAAATTTCATACATGCATTTCACAGATGACCCTCTATCATGCTGTAGCAAATTCATGACCCACCCCCACCCCTTTCCCCAAATTCAAGGTCACAAACTTAGCACATTCATAAACTTAACGTCGGGGTAAATGTCTTATAACATATGTTTCCTTTCATGGAACAACTTGATATTTCATACATGCATTTTACAGATGACCCTCTATCATGCTGTATCAAATCCACGACCCACCACCCAAACATTATCCCAAGGTCAAGGTCACAAACTTAGCATGTTCATAAACTTAACGTTGGGGTAAATGTTGTGTAACCTCTGTGTCTTTACAGGGAACGCTTTGCTATTTCATACATGCATTCATCTGATGATCCTCAATTGTGCTGTACCAAATCCATGACCCACCCCTTTCCCCAAGTTCAATGTCACAAACATAGCGCATTCATTAACTTATCTCTGGGATAAATGTCTTATAACATCTGTTTCCTTTCATGAAACGCCTTGATATTTCATTCACGCATTCATCTGATGATGCTCTATCGTGATATAGCAAATCCATGACACACCTCACAGCCCTTACCCCAAGGTCAAGGTCACAAACTTAGCACATTCATAAACTTAACGTTGCGGTAAATGTCTTATAACATATGTTTCCTTTCTTGGAACGCCTTGATATTTCATACATGCATTCCTCAGATGACCCAATATCATGCTGTAGCAAATTCACGACCCACCACCCAACCCTTACCCCAAGGTGAAGGTCACAAACTTAGCACATTCATAAACTTACCGTTGATGTAAATTTCTTATAACATCTGTTTCCTTTCATGGATCGCCTTGATGTTTCATACATGCATTCATCTGATGATCGTCTATTGTGCAACAGCAAATCTATGACCACCCCCACCCCTTACCCCAAGGTCAAGGTCACAAACTTAGCACATTCATACATGCATTCCTCATGTGAATAGCTATCATGCTGTATAAAATCACCAACTTAGTGCATTGATAGTTCATACATGCATTCATCTTAATATGCTATATCATGCTATATCAACTCCACGACCCACCTTCCACCACTGACCCCATTGATAAGGTCCACCGCACACCCCTTAACCCAAGGTCAAGTTATATAATATTCATGTTTTTATACAACTGTGCCGAGTTTGAGTGAAGGCTGCCAACAGGCGAGCTTCGTTGTCTTCTGACAACTCTTGTTAAACACAATGCAACGCAAGACGTCAATATTTTTCTATATTGAAGTCTCGGGAGTTCAATATTGGTTAGTGCCGGAACTACACTTCCCTTCGCAAAATAGTTCCTTCTAAATCACCACTAATGTGTTTATTTTAATTATATTTTGTATATTTATTTGAGGCGCAAATAAATTGCGAGTAATTTACGTATATAATAAAAAGGTTATTTGATTTGCATGTGGATATATGTCACTCGTTCCACCGCGCAACGATATCGCGCAATATCGCACGCTGCGGAAATCGTGCATACATCATGTACATGTTTATCCACATACGAATCAAATAACCTACACATACCATTTCGTCCTAATACCCGGTCGCTCGCGTCATGGGCGGGGACGAGAAAGATTTATCCCTGTGTTAACGACCGTAATTGCTTAGGACATTGGTCGTGGCTTAATCATGGCCAAAATCGCATCAACGGAATAAGTGTTACGGCAATGGCGTATTAACTGTGCCAACATTCTTAGGACATCAACGGCTTAACTATTGGCCACAACTGCGTATTAAATGTGACACAAATCGTATACATATCTTAATTTTGGCCGCAAGGAGAACTATTTCACCCTGTTTAAACTACTGGAATTACTTAGGATAACATTGGCTGCGCTTAGCGGTGGTCACACGGCTTAATTCTGGCCGCGACTGCGTATTAACTAGGGCCAAATCGCTTAAGAAAGCATAGTCATTGGTATTGTTTATTGGCAGAACTGCGTAGGATAGTACGGACATTATTTAAAGGGGCATATCAGGATTTTATTTTGCTTCTCTTTTCACCCATATATATACATTCATATCTGTAGCCGATTTCATCAACATTGCAAAGTATACTTATCTTGCAAAGTATACTTTGAGGGAGTAATCATTTATCTTTCCCAAAATACATTATTTCATATAGAACTAACCACTGCATATATGTGATGCTTAAAAGTATGCAGAATTATTATACTGAATTTATTACATTATCACAGCCAAAATGAAGGCTGTGATCATGTAATAAATTCAGTATAATAATAATTAATAAATTTATCCTTAAATTGAAAATTTCTCCCTCAAAGTATACTTTGCTAGATAAGTATACTTTGCAATGCTGGTGAAATAGGCTACTGATCTCCTATATTGTTGCCTTCAACAAGATAGATTATCTGATACTCATGTACTGACATCGGCGAAAATTGAAACAACCCAATTCAATTCAATTCAATTCAATTTCTTTATTTCCTCTTTACAGAGATCATGGTATAACCAAATGCAATATAATATCAGAAACACATACTAATGAGGAACATGCAGTGAAAATATACATGATTGTACTGTGAGTACGGTGAGAAAAAAAAATTGGAACAACCCAGCGGTCCTAGTATCGTCATATATCTCCAATCAATTAAACCACTGTACACAGGGCCTTCATGAAAACACGTTTTTATTTGTGTATATTACATGTATTTTTCAAAAGATCTTGATATTCCCCGTTACTAGTGGACATATATAGAGAATAGTAGGTTAGTGCCGTGAATGGGAAAACATATCTGACAAGGCTTAGGAAACGGGATGGGCGAGGTTCTGCCGAACACATCCCATTTCCGTGCCGCGCCCAAATATGGAAAACACATATGTTAAATGTTTTTATTTTTACTTTATCTTAACATTTTATTATTTTAATCTGGGAATGTGTTAGTGTAAATGTGTTATTGGGTATACGTGACATTGCATATCGTTTTTTCATTATAGATGAAGCATTATAATCATTTGAATGCACATACATTTGCTGTGTTTTAATAAATAATTTAACATTAACGGCTGTTATGGTCATACATTACACAGGACGTTGCTGATAAATTTAACAAAATATTTTTACATGTGTTACACTTGACGTACACGATGCGTAAAGTAGGTCACGGGCACCTGCCCTATATACCTGGTGCCCGTTTCACTAAACGTCGTACGACTAAAATGTTCGTAAGTGCAACTTTAGGATCGTCTGTAAATTGCAATTGATGGATTTGCATTTATTGAGAATAGGCTGCATATACAGCCTATGCTCAATAAATGTAAATCCAATAATTGTTTACACGAAAACAGTTTTAATGTGAAATTTACAGAATATCATAATTTTGCACTTACGAACATTTTAGTGGTACGAAGTTTAGTGAAACGGGCCCCAGCTTCGACCTACATATTCCTGCATATTTCAGCCTCTAATGAATATTAACCCTTTCAACGCTACGTAACTGGAATGGATTTTGATATGTTGATTTTACAATCAATCAAATCGTCACAAGAGTATTGTCAGACTAGTCCATTTATGAAAAGGGTGTGTTTGTCTCCTCGAAAATATGAAATTATAAGTGCAGATCCCGATGAGACGGTTTTCTTGCTACTTCCGAGTTTATGCCCATTATAAAGAGTAAGATTAGTACTCTAATCATATTTATTTCAGGGAGGGCGGTGACTCTTGTGTGATTAGGACATGACACCAGAGCTGAATATATCCTATATTGGATATGGGATTCGACCCTGTTAACAGGTCCTAACATGACTTTGCTGTTGACAGGCCATTACACACCATTAAATAAACAAACAGAAGGTGACTGATGTATGTTGCACTAAACATGTTCAACTTGGCTATTTAGGACACTCGCCATTATATCATATCGCCAAATTCGCCAAATAAGCTAAACAAGTATTTACTCCCTCCTATACACTTGAATGTGTTATAAGATGGAGTAAAACAGTGTTAGCTTATTTTTTTCTCTCACGTATTGATGCTTCTTATATATATTTAATGTATGTACATGTATATACCTTGGTTTGTTATTTCAACCTGTGTGTCCGGCGGCTCTGTTCAGAGATCATCAAGCGATATAAAAATAATGTAATGCATATAATCCCCACCCACCCCTAAACAGAAATGCCAGATTATTTTTTATTTGAATATATTTGAAGACAAATCATTAATTATTGTTTGATAACACTATTTACAACAACTTTTATTAAACAAATAAGACACACACACCGCCCGCCCTATTTCCCCCCAAAATTCGGATGATATTCAATAGATTAACTTTATACATGTACGGCCTCACAAGTCGCCATAATGGCCTCTTGGTATCCTTCCACTGATCTGCTGAGATACCTGTAGCCTATTTCACCAACATTACAAAGTATACTTATCTAGCAAACTTAAGTATACTTTGAGGGAGAAATTTTCAATATTAGGATAAATATATTATTTTTTATTATACTGACTTTATTACATTATCACAGCCATTTTGGCTGTGATAACGTAATAAATTCAGTATAATAATTCTGCATACATTTAATCATCAAATGTATGCAGTGGTTAGTTAAATATGAAATAAAGCATTTTGGGAAAAATACATGATTACTCCCTCAAAGTATACTTTGCTAGATAAGTATACGTTGCAATTTTGATGAAATCGGCTACAGGTGACAGTTCAGTTAACTGTTTTTTAATGGGACAGTAGGACAAAACATTGACTATAATGTAAATATATAATTAAATAATTCAGACTGTGTGCTTTATTCTTTAGTTTACATGTGCTAATTAAAGGTACATGCCCACTCGGTAGGCACAAAATGTTATTTATATCAGAGACATTGTCTGGCAACATAAACATTCATTCACCATTACCTCACGTATTGATTGGCATTATTCTACATTTTATATCAGACGTAAATTTTCACACTGACATCAGGGTCGATAACCGTGTTCCTTTAAAATATTAACGGGCATTACTATTTATTACCTGTATTTAGTTTTTGATGTGCAATTATCATACTTTATAATCTGTCGAAAATATTATTTGTTCAGGTGATGTATTTAATTAGTATAAATAATTAAAAAATACCATGCCTCATTTGCAGAGTTTCTGTTTCAGCAGATCCTGAGATCGGGAGGTTCCCTGTTTTGCAGGAGGAATCACTGAACGTTTAAGAAAATGCCATTCAACATAATCGGGATGTCCAGGTTACAGAATTCATGGCCCACCCTGTGCATGTACCATTGTTTGTTTAAGCGGATAAAACACTGTGCATGTAAATGCATTGATTTAACGACTGCACTGGCTCCATGACATTGCATGTCGGGACCGACTAAGTAAGCCCCCATCCGATAGGACTAGGCTAGCACGAAGTTGTCTTGTCCAACATGCCCAAGGACACGCCGAATGGACCATTCGCAGCTGTCGAGGTGGGAATCTGTACATAATTATAAAGTGTATACTAACTGGAAATGTATAGTTGTGGACATATAGCTCTTCAAAACTCCCGTACCGTGCGTAGCTGCTACGGTCGGTTTCTTAAGAGTTACGTTCGCGAAACTAGGAAATATAGACATGTACATGATGTAGCAGTTTTATACAACATACGCTGTAAAATATGTGTCTGTGCAGTCAGATCTGAGTCTACACTCGTTGCAATAACAGTAATAAGTGTGGAAAAATGAATCTGACAAATAATGTAGTCCAAGATCAGATTGATAAAAAATGTAGGATGATCTGGATCGACACAAGTCGAAATCAGTATATCGTCTCATTGACACAAAATAGCATGCTACATTCACTCTTATTGCAAGCAATAAGGCCATAAACTGCATAATTTGGACCGGATTTCTATAAATAAATTCAAAGGGAGATAACTAGCTACAATCTCTCATTGGATTACGTTTGCATGCATACAATCATGCGTTACTTTATAGTGTGTACTAGCAGAAGCTGTGATAAATAAAGTTCAAAGTTCTTATTTCACTAGTATAAACCTTGTTTTTACCAATACACTGTGAGTTGAATTGGGTTAATGCCCATTATAAATGTAGTAAGATTATTACTGATCCTACTGCTTTTGAGAGGGGCCAAGTGATTCAGGTGTGGCGAGGACCTCGCATCAGATCAGGATTAATCCGATTTCCGGTCCGAATATATAGTTTTGTTACTGTAAATATTCAGTTCTGATTTTGGTATTTTCCCCCCATTTGTACATACATGTACTTGAACATGTACATGTAATTGTACAGGTAATATATGGGATTTAGTACTAAACCCATTGACCCGGCCTTAAATGACCTTATTTGTTGATAGGCCGTTATAAAAGGTTCAGAGCAAATGCGGAATAGAATTATTCTTTGTACTGAACATTACATCAATTTTCGACATCACTTAAGGAAAATATCAGAAGTTGTGTAATTATTTTTCATGAAACAATGACACTTCTTACATGTAGGTACAAAACATCACGGCTTGTCTCATATACGAGATATATGGAAGCGTCCTGGTGTCAATGCTAATACATATTTATCTCCTAATTAGCGAGATACTATCTTTTAATTAGGACTTAGTATCTGTCTCTAATATACTAACTCCTAATTAGGATATACTATATCCTAATTAGGAGTTAGTATATCATAATTATGACTTAATATGTCCGAATTAGGACTTAGTAGCTCCTAACTATGACTTAGTATCTCAAAATTAGTACTTATTATCTCATAATTAGGAGGTAGTAGTTCCAAATTAGGACTTACTATATGTCTCAATGCTAAATAATGGTTATCTCCTAATTAGCATATTTTAAATCCTATTTAGGAGATAGTAAGTCATACTTAGGAGATACAAAAACGTCCTGATTATGAGATAATAAGTCCTATATAGGAGATGCTACCTCCTAATTAGGAGATACTGTCTCATAATTACGAGTTATTATCTCCTAATTAGGACTTATTATCTCCTAATTAGGAGATACTAAGTCCTAATTAAGAGATATGGTATGAAACTTGGTTATATCCGCAAGATTACTAACACAATTCTGTGCGGTTTGTTAAATGTACATGTAGAAGAAGGAGGGCGGTTTCACTGTCTAAATGTCTAATAGTGCAGATCTATTTCTGACTCCGCATCTACACTAATTATAAATCCACCAAGTCCCATTTCTCCAGTCACAGCCACAGTTGAGACTTTGGGGATAGCAGCATTGGTGGCCAACATGGACGTGCCCCATTCGCTAGCGCACGACTGTGTGCAGTAACTGTCATACGACTATGGTTTCAGTCTACAGATGGGAAAATGCTCGCGAATGCGCCTTATCATGTCGCGGTGGTACTTTCCATCGGGTATGCACGTCTGGGAAAGATGATTTGCAAAATGGGCCGCTCCCAAGCTGGACCACAGTGACTACGACGTTGGTATGGTTGCCCTTGATGTAACTCTCGCCATGGTGACAAAAGACGCCCTAGTTAAACAAGAGATCCACCCAGCGGATATCGTCAAATAAATAAAACGATGGCTTCGTTTGCCATGCTCGTAGGTGGAGCAATGGTGAATGCATTGGCCTTCAGCGGCAGCAATTACCTATTCCCGATGCTGCGAAGCTCGGGCGTAGATGAGGAGCGCAAGCGCCATGATTTAGCTATAGAACAACTCCAGGTCGCTCAGGCAACATGGTCCCGAAAACGAACTGAACGGCTGGACTGGAACAACGAGGTCGTCCGCTTCGCGAAAGGGGTGCTGGCGGGGCCCACCGGCCTCGGGACACAGACGGCGCAGCTTGATTCAATTGCATGCAGAGCATGTTGGAGACTGGTCGATTTGCTTGAATATATCGCTAGTCGGAATGGATAAAAAGCTCGCGCGCAAGCTTAGCTTGCTATACTACAGCCCCCGAGGCTGCTGAAAGGGGCTAGCTGCGATTAAGAATCTCTCCAAAAACACGAGTTTAATGTTACATAATGTTTATACTTATTTAACTTTCTCTTCGGTGTACTCTAAAGTCATACGTCATATGTATGCATACCAGAACGTGGTGAAACCTGTCTCATGTGATACATCCAAATTGTGTATATTGCAAAATAAACGTTATGACGAGTATTCGCTTCAACCATTGCTCTGGACACAGGATACACATTTCGATCAGTGTATATACTTACATTACAGAATACTGGGATGAGATTGATTTGTGGTTGTATGCATATGTTATACCAGTTCCTGCAGATGTCCTGCAAAAAGTGGAATGTCACACAAATTATAATGTGAATATTTCTGAATTTTAAATTTTAATTTCATAAATTTTTATTTGAGTCAATAATGATTAATCAGAGTAGTGCGGGCGTCAATTCCGGCCTAAAATGCATTACGACGTGAGATGAATGGTGGGGAAACCAGAATACCCGGAGGAAACCACCTCCTCCGGCAAGTAATGACAACTTCACATACGTCGGTAATGGCTGTAAATGTAAAATTAATGCTTGTAAATGCTTTGATTTAACGACGGCACTGGCTCGATGACCTTGCATGTCGTCTCCCAAGAAAGGGAGAAAGGAAGGAGGAGAATTATTCAATTTGAATGTGGATGTATGCCGCTCGTTCCGCCACGCAACGATCGTGTATATATCCATATAACAATCAATTAACCTATAAATAGTACCCGTCAAGCTGACCAATCAAAACGCGAGAAATTTATCTGCGGTATTACAATCATTATCATAGATGTTTATTGGCTGGGCAATTTCAGACAATAAGCTATACGCAGGTATTGTCATTCACGAAATTAAACGGTATGATAATCGTGATTGTGTAATGTCTCGTTGTGTGGATGAATTATTGAGCAATGGATATAGGAACACCACATTGGTTTGGAACCCTTTCAGCCCTGTTAAGCTTGAGACTGTTTCCATTATGTATCCTTTAGGGGGTCATTCTGTAAAAAATTTAAATATACACACAAATTGTGCTGATCATGATGAGACGGCTCTTTACGAGCCGGCTCATCATGATCTACACAATTTGCAAATATTAGGAAAGAGGTATCTAGTGTTGAAAGGGTTAATAACTATATATCTGATATAGTTGCATAGGCCAAACAAAAATTGTTTGTTCCGCTAACACCTGGGAACAAAATAGGGTAGGTAGATAGGCGCAAATATACTGTTTTTATCTTCATATGACGAGAAACAGTGTAGGATCGGCGGGAAAAAATAGGGTCGGTAGGGTTAGGGTTACTCACACGCATTCCAAGTGGTTCATTAGTATAAGAGGGCCCCATATGTCCCCGTCCATACGCCTGTTAGTCCCGAAACCTAAACGCTCAGGTAAATGTCTTATACTTTCTGGTTCCTTACTCGGATCTGCTTGATAATTGACACACGCATTGCTATTATGGTCATCTACGGTCCTGCGACAAATCCACGATCATCCCACCCCTGCTAAGCCCAGGGTCAAGGTCACATAGTTGGTGTATTTTTTTGAAACCTTAACGCTCGGGTAAACGTCGTATAATTTAATAGTTTCCTTGCACGCATCTGCTTGATATTTAACACGCACATTGATTTAATGGTCCTCTACCGCCATGTGACAAATAAACGATCGTCCCACCTCCGTTATGCCCAGGGTTAAGGTCACATACTTAGTGCGTTCGAAACATTAACGCTCGGGTAATTGTCTTATGATGTATGTTTCTTTACATAGATCTGCTTTATATTAACACACGCATTGCTCCAATTATCCTCACGATCGTCCTGCCCCGCTAAACCAAGCGTCAAGGTGACATACTTGGTGTGATGGAAACTCGGGTAAGTGTCGTATAATATCGTTTTCCTTGCATTCATCTGCTTGATATTTCACACACCCATTGCTCTGTAGCCGATTTCGTCAAAATTGCAAAGCATACTTATCTAGCAAAGTATACTTTGCGGGAGTAATCATTTATTTTTTCGCGAAATGCATTATTTCATATAGAACTAACGACTACATATATTTGATGATTAAAAGTATGCATAATTATTATACTGAATGTATTACATTATCACAGTTAAAATGGCTGTGATAATGTAATACATTCAGTATAATAAAACTTACCTTTAAACTTAAAATTTCTCCCTCAAAGTATACTTATGCTGTGACGAATCCACGCATCTATGGCCTTCTGTGTTTTCAAATGTGCCTCGTTATCGTTGGCTGCCAGCGGGAGCATTCGTGTGCCGACAGGCCACATTTGCATTGCTTTATATATTTTTTAAACTGAGACAGCTGTTGCCGTTTCACTAAAATGTGCAACATTATGGTAATCTGTAAATCTCACATTAACAAAGGTTTCTTGTAAACTGTTATTGAATTTACATTTATTGAGCTCAATAAATGTAAATCCATAAAATTTAAATTTCCAGATGATCCTAAATTTGCACTTACGAACATTTTAGTCGTACTTGCTGTGTAAGTTTTTATCACAATAACGGCCCATTCTCAGTGATTCATTTTTCGCGTTTTTCGACGTGGTCTGACAGAAAATGCTGGATATAAAAATGAGAACGAATTGATCAATTTGAAAAACGCAATGAGAACGAATTGACCAAATCGAGAACGAATTGACTTGAGAGCGAATTGACATGAGAAATAATTGACCAGTAGCCGATTTCAGCAACATTGCAAAGTATACTTTTCTAGAAAAGTATACATTGAGAGAGTAATCATTTATTCTTTCCAAAATACATTATATCATACATAACTAATGACTGCATATATTTGATGATTTGAAGTATGCATAATTATTATACTGAATGTATTACATTATCACAGCCAACGTGGCTGTGATAATGTAATAAATTCAGTATAATAAAAAATAGTAAATGGATCCTTAAGTTGAAAATTTCTCCCTCAAAGTATACTTTGCTAGCAAAGTATACTTCGTTGGTGAAATAGGCTAATGATGGTCTGCTAGTAATGGGTTACAGACCATATAAAATACATAATATGAAATAGTAAAATCCGCGAAACAACCGTAGCTGGACCTCAAAACATATTATATCATACCTTGCATAACCCAATATCGCGCATTCCCTGCCTGATCTGTTTTGCCCTGATCAACCCTCAAATATCATCACCATATGAGCCGCGTCGTGAGAATACAAGTCTTCGGAAAATGATTGGTCAAATTGATATTGTTTGACTATGACAATGGTATTTGTCTGATGAATTGAATGCGTTTTCTTTGATCATGATATCTATACTATTCATTAAGATATTACATTTTATACAACACCACTATTCAAGTCGCTAACGTAAAAGCGACGTCAACACGACGTCAACACGACGTTACAGTAACTACGTATCTACCGGTACACATAGAGTATACGCCAACATTTACAACAGTTTGCAAGTTGACAAACCAGAAGCATGTTTGGTATTGAATTATGAGAGTATAGACGGATGAGCTTGAGTCCTTTAGTAATACATAAACATGAAAAGCGACAAAGACAAACCGGCAAGTTCATGTACCAGCAGGTATAAACGTGCACGGGTACGGCGGATTCGGTATGCTGATTTCTTCTTTTTGACGTCCTGTTTACTGAGAATTTTAAAAGTTTTTCTAATGTACTCTATAAATATCACACAATCTGATTGGCTGATGGTCATACATTACAGGTATATCATTGTTGATGAACGGTCGCAAATTATTTCAATACGTATTTCTACGCCAATACTAAGTTTGAGGTCGGTCAATTAATGACCTACCAAAACATGGGGTAACTCACATAAAATGTCCCAAGTGGTAGCCTGATATTATTGTGAAAGACACAGCTGGCTTGCATATGAAACGTCCTGGTCCGAAACGTCTTGGTGACCTGGTCCGAAAGTTTCATGGTCCGAATCGTACGGTGAAACAAAATATACAAATATCTCACCGTTGATCACGTTTCATATGTTTTGGCAGTAATATATCGTTCACACAAAGAGAAACTATGTATCCTGACTGTGTAATCTTGCATCTCAAATGGTAGTATATCACGAATGATTAGACGAGTTATCACAATATGTATCATCATCAGGGAAGTATGACAGATGGCCGCCATTGAAATAATATTGATAAGAGATCGCACTGGAGTGACATTAAATTCGCAAAGTAGTAAATAAGGCAATTATAATTCTAACGACGAATTTATTGCTTTTATTATTCAAAAATAATGAAATCAGCAACATAAATGTTCATGCAAAAATCGCTAATATCTTGTCATTGTGTTGGAACTATTTTCTTCATAGAAAATATTATTTGTGTTATCCGTCCGGTATGACCTGCTCAACCAGCTTGCAATCCGGTACGATTTTCCAACGAGACTCGATAAAGTTTGCAAAACAGTAAAGGAGTGCATCAGAAATAGGTCAACCACATTGTAATTTTGATAGGTCGGAAAACATGTTTAATGGCTCCTCTAGCGCGTCGCCATTAAACAAATGTTCTGACCTATCATTTTCTGATATACGCCGCAAATTGAAAAATTACCATACAGTTAACCCTATAATAATTGTAGAAAACCACAGAAGTACATGTATATGAAACAGACAGTAATAGTTACTGTCCCTGTATGCCATTTCTGTATTGATTAACTGGTTGGTTCATTGGGGCAATACGACAGTTCAGCAAATGTAGATGGGAATACACTTGTAAATGGGGAGGACAATACGTTCAACATTAAAGCACACACTGTTTGTTATATATACTTTTGTATAATATGTATATATGACGATTTTTAACTTACAATATCGGTATAATTCCAATATGCAGATATGTAGACCCACTCTGCATAAATCTGCATTCATTTATGTATACAACAATGTGTTACGTATATTCATGCATAAATGTATTCAGCAATGTGTTACGTACATTCATGTATACAACACTTTAATACATCATATTTATGCAAGTCTGGGTTTGCAGATGTTGTTCTATGGAAAACGATTTAATTCGTATTGGCAATACTAATCATATAGGATGACACTGTTACGGCCGAGTCTTCATATATCACATGCACTCACACTCAGCCATTTCACAATCCGGCATACCGGCACAGTGTAATAGGAGAATGTACAAGCTAGGTTAAATTAACCGCCTCATCGATTCATACAGTTAATGCAGCACGTGGTTACAACTACAACAACACTTCAAGGTAAGTATTATTTGATATTTTCCTTAATAGGCAACGGATGTTGATGAAATATGGCGCAGCAGACGCGTCTTCATGCATAATTTAACTGATAAACTGAGCACAAAACTGTGACAATTATAGAGAATAGTATGTAGAGTTTTAGATACAAAGCAAGACAGACCAAAATGGATATTAAAGTTGGCAAAGGGCACTATTATCGTACTCGTCGTTTAGGCGTAGCAGGATCAATGGCTGCCCCCCATAGATATTTGCGTAACACAATATGCCATCTCAAGGGAGATAACATATAAAACGGTAAAACACTTCCAAATAGCCGATAGTATCTAGTAAGCTACTCCCAGGTGGGATTTATATACAGCACAGGTTGTAATCTACGGAGCCCCGCAGGGGACGGAGATTATTATTAGCCGATCTATTTATAGATCGGCTAAAATATTGGTTATCCATCGAATTCTGAAAAAGTTTGTAGCAACCCTTTTCTCCGCTATTCGGTAATCTACGAACGCGAATTTTTCTGTATCACTTCCAAATTGCATCAACCGATAAAGTTTGCATTTTTGGCAATTATCTCCGTTTAAAACTTTACTTATAGCCAAATAACACAATTTTGAATACGTAATGAGCTGAACGCCGGAAGAGATTTAACCCAGAAGTTATTGTTGTTGAAGTCCATAGTTGGCTCTAATGGCCATATACGCCAACATACGCCGATTATTGGGCTAATTTAAAGCTTTTATTTATTAAACAGAACAAGTTTCAGCCACGTATAATCGCGTAAAATGTGTTTATTCGGCTAATTTATAATCGACCTCTGCTCAAAATCTCCTTACTAGCAACCCCAGCATTTTCGGGTTTATCCCAGCATCTCGGGTTTATCCCATTGGATCGCGTATGCGCGTCATTTGACGCTAGTTAATATTCACAAAATTTTCCACCAATCAAAACGAAGAATTGCCCTTCATAGCCAACTTTGATTTGTTTACATATCATGCAGGGATGGCAGGGATGCATCCAGCACGCGCGATTGCGGCAATCCCCCTTAATTATTGTCAATGCCGCAAATTATTGATTGTCTTGCGCCCGACATCGCGCAAAAAATCACTAATGGGGCACATTAGGCCAATCTGGGCATGTGCCTGAATACGCAGGAGCTTGCGTCTATTTTTAGATGACACTGTAACCGCTAGATATATATAGCCCTGGTAGCTCCGCCCACTCGCGTGCTGCCATAGAATTCGGACAAACACACAGCGACTACAACTTTGTGACTTGCGGAGTGTAATTTGTAGATAAATAGAGCATACAGTACAGGTGTTACGCTGGAATATTTCGCAACATGCAAATCTCTACAAGACGACCTTGATCGCCTTGTTAAATGGGAAAACCAATGGGATATGGAGTTTAACCCACTGAAGTGCCAAGTCATGAACATTACTAGAAACAAAAATCCAATTAAATATGACTATATACTACATGGACAAACCCTTTCGACCGTAAATGATGCTAAATACCTCGGAGTTGACATTTCTCAAAATTTAAGTTGGAACACTCACATAAATCGTATTTCAAATTCGGCAAATAGAACTCTGGGGTTCCTAAAAACGTAATATTGAAACTAAAAATGAAAAAGTCCGCGAACTTGCATATAAAACTTTAGTTCGGCCACAGCTTGAATATGCATCCACTGTGTGGTTGCCACACACTCAACTCAATACAGACAAAATTGAAAAGGTTCAGAGACGGGCAGTTCGGTGGGTTAAACACAACTACTCAACATATGACAGTGTGACTACCATGCAGACCAATCTTGGATGGCGTACGTTAGCAGATCGACGGATAGACTCAAGATTGGTAATGTTTTTCAAAATCTACCACCAACAGGTAGCTGTCACACTGCCCCCATACCTGCAGCAGCCCATGAGACTGACAAGGCACATGCATCCTTTCTCCATCAGACAAATTCACACCACTGCCAATTATTACAAATTTTCATTTTTTCCGAACTCTGTTGTTCTCTGGAACTCCTTGCCCCACAATATTGCAGCCATGACCGATCCTGTTCTATTCAGACAGGCAATCGGCCAACTGGCCCATTGCTAGGAGCCAGAACCGATTGCTTTTATCTTGGTTTATCTACTTCACACTGTACTAACAAACTATCACTTGTTTTCTCTTAGCCATCAATCTGCTTTTATCTGTCACTATTTTACTCTACTAAAACACCGACGTGCACTTTTCCATGCTCATAATACCCGAAAGGGGCGTGAAAGCATTATCTGAAGATAGATAGATAGATAGAACATAATGGTGACAACAAAACATTGTTGCTATGGCATTGCTGCTATTGGATGGATTTGGGAACGGGTTTCCAAAACCTGCACACAATCGAGAAAAATGTCAACGCTGGGTACAGAACTGTGGTCGAAAATAGTTTACCATTGACAATGTTACCAGAGACATCTACATATGTTCGATGCACTTTACCCTGATTTGATCGGCTAATAACATCATGCTCTGCATGACTTTTCATCTTTATTTTTTCTATTAATTCATTCCCACGAAATAACAATTCGTTCCCTCAATTCCCTCAATTTAACAATTCGTTCCAACGAAATAAAAATTCGTTCTCACGGGAACGAATTGTTAATTCGTGTGAACAGATTGTTATATCATGGAAACGAATTGTTATATCGTGGGAATTAATTGTCAAATTGAGGGAACGAGTTGTCATTTCGTGGGAACGAATTGTTAATTCGAGGGAACGAATTGTAAAATCGTGGCTCCGTAGTAATCGGAAAATCCCTTAAGGACATACGCACATAATTAGCCCATTATATTCAATTAATAGTATCACTTAAAGGTACATGCCCACTCAGTATGCACAAACTATTCTTTATATCAAAGACATCATCCGAGACATTTCCTGGCAAAATAAACATTCATTAACCATTACCCCACGTATTGATTGGCATTATTATTAGAGTTGGGCATCGCCGGAAAAAACGTATCGCGATACGTATCATGACAGTCGGGACGTATCACGATATGTATCACGATAGTATCACGGATTAATCTGATAACCAGTTACACTGCTTTTGCACTGTGCAGCCAAAGTTGTGTACCATGCATAGTTGTTGTGTGGTGTTTAACACTGTTTATAATTAGTTATATGCATGTTCTACTCGTTTTTCTTTAATACAAAATAGATCAATTAGTTATATTGCATAATTAATTGGCCCCCAGACGGTTTTCAAATAATAAACAAAATTCCCGTGGACAGAAAGAGGTGGGGCTGTGGTGAAGGGGTGGAGGGCGCTTGGGTAGGGAGGATTGAACATCTATTGTCTCAAAAAAATATCGCTAAATACACAATACTCAATAAAAATGATGCAGCTCAATTTGATTGATAATAACATTGTGATTTGGAGTTGAATTTTTATTATTTTTATTGAATTGTTGAACATACATGTATATTCAAATTGAATCTACAATGACCCACAAACACACAGAGGCATCAATAAACAACAATTTTGCACTTTCATTTTACACAAAAAACGGCCAGTTCTACTGTAACGCTGCCTTTTTCGATGTGGAAGTGAAACAAAAATGGTCGCGTAAACCCATGACACGGCTCGATATGAGGTTAATATAAAAATGCCATCAACTGCGCACAAGTCAAACGGTTCAATAAAATGTATTTTGTGCACATTAATCATTCTTAAAGAAACTGTCGATGTCCTAGGATGTCGAATCCAGAGGTTCCTATGAAAATCACTTCAAACATTTACCTTTCTAGCACCAAAAACCTGATTATTGAAAAAGTGTTAATAACTACAATGTAGCTATCGTCAATTATCGATAGTTGGCAGTGTATCGCGATACATGTATCGTGAAGATATGTACCTCGATCTATCGATGCATCGATACTATCGGTCCACCACTAATTATTGCACATTTTATATCAGACATAACTTTCCAAACAGACGTCAGGGGCGATAACCGTGTTTCCTTAAAATGTTAACGGACATTACTATTTATTCTTTGTATTTATTTTTTGATGTGCAATTATCATACTTTATAATCTGTCGAAAATATTATTTGTTCAGGTGATCCATTTAATTAGTAGAAATACTTAAAAAATACCTTGCATCATTTGCATATGAAAATAGTCCGATACCAACGCCCGTCACTATCAGTAAAATAAATATTACAAAGTGATTATATCTGTATAGCGGGCACTTGTAATGTTTAGAACTGGTGGAATAGTGACACAATTATACACTTATTTAATTCCTATAAAGAACATGTGCCTACTGAGTGGGCATGTACCTTTAACTTGATATCAAAAGACAATAGCCCGGTATATGTATTCGCTACATATATTTTCTCTCAGTTTGATATGCACACCTCCTTTATTTTAAGTTATGCAATGTTTGACATGTAATGCGGATTTACATTACCTGTCAAGCTTACCAATCAAAACGCGAGAAATGTATCTGCTGTATGACACATAGAGAATAGTAGGGTACTACCGTGAATGGAAACAAATATCTGGCGCGACAAGGAAACGAGCCCATCCCGTTTCCTTGACGCGCCAGATATTTTGTTCCCATTCACGGCACTAACCTACTATTATATTTATCCCGTCAACACTACAAATAGCTTTAAAATGCAAAAAATATCCCCAGCCGCATCCTCAAAATCGGAGAATCGAACCGAAAATATCCATACGCAGTGATTATGTCGTATTGACAGGCTATTAAAAAAGTTTCACGGCTCCATGTTTCACTGTACTTACACACTGTGTTGACGGGATAAATGCGGATTATGGGATGTGTGACGGGATGACTATGTTTATCCCGTCAAGACCGTGCGTATGTGCCGTGAAACATGGTGCCGTGAAACATTTTTGATATCCTGTCAATACGACCTACTCACTGCGTATGGATATGTGCTGTGGCTGGGGTTATTTGTATTGAATTTAAAGCCATTTGTAGGTGTTAACGGGATACATACATGTAGAATAGTACGTTAGTGCCGGAAATGAGGAAAATATCTGGCGCGGCACGGAAACGGGATGTGCTCGGCAGAGCCTCGCCCATCCCGTTTCCTAAGCCTTGCCAGATATGTTTTCCCATTCACGGCACTGACCTACTATTCTCTATCTTGTTACCAATGAGATTAGACATATCTGGATGTGACTCTCGAAATGGATATTCGTATTGCCTCGCCGATAGACAAGAGGAGACATAGCATTAGTACAAGTATGAACACCGAATGCAGCTCATGAAGACGCGTTTGCTGCGCCACATTTCATCCTATTAAATAACATATCAAATAATACTTATTTTGAAGTGGGCGCGCTTTCAACACTTTCAACCATTGTTGTTGTTATTGTAACCATGTGATCATGCATCTTGTAAAAGCCATAACTTTTATTTTGTTCCGATCTCTTTTATTTATTTCAGGATGTTCGTCATTTGAAGTGACCAGAACTTGCGTGCGTTCATAGTACATGTGTGCGTGAGTTGGATATTCGTCGAATGATAAAACATGGCTATACGACTAAGCACCGTATTCAAGATACTAATGATAATACTGACATATTATTTAATAAGTACATTGGCATTTGCACTAATGTTCTGTATGACACACACAACTGAGATACCGACGGATGCCGATCACATGGTGAATGCATCTGCTAACACAGGTAATAGACGGCCCGCCAGGGCATGAACACAAACCTTTGATGGCATTTTTTGTTAGAAATGGGTACCCATGCTAGTTTATATATATGATGGGTAAGCTTCCAGATGGGGGTGGGTACCCCCGCAAATTTGACATTCGAATGTCATTTCAAGGTCATTTAGGGGTCAAATCAAGAAAAATCATAGATGTCTTAATGCTTGCCATATATAGGTCACCATCACTCATAAGATCAATGTTGAAGATAGAAACAAGGTAAATGCTGGTAGTACTATTAGTGTTAGTAATACAAAAGGAAATATAAACAATACAAATGCATAATGGCTGCCAAAATACTGACACTATATGAAAAAAACGACAGTTGCGTGCATATCCAACATAAGCTAGCTCTTTGTATGTGTTTGTTACTAAATGTCTTCATAACATCAATTTGCATCATGGCATGGCATTTACTAAAATAGCATATTAGAGCATTTACAAACTTCAATTCCAAGATGGCCGCCAATAATTACATATGTGAACTTTTCAAATGAATGACTTGTAAATTGTCACGATTCCACTCCAGACATGGGGGATTATCTTTTCTACATTTTTGTTTACAAATGAGTGTTCAAAGTGGGTTATACCAGTCAAAACTATACGTTTAGATATGTATCTACACTCAAGGTGGACTGTTTAGGGGCAGTTCCAAGGTTAATCATGGGTCAAATCAAGACAAAAAGTGAAGTTTGTTCTGCATTTCACTATTTGAAGGGATACATAACTCATACAAAATATGTAAAAAGAGTGTTGAACATGACCTATTATACATTGGCTATACTATTATCTTTAGTAAATCAGCCAGGTAATGCAGAAATATATATTCAAGATGGCCGACAAACTGCAAAATAAGCAATAAAATATAAATTATAATCTTGCTACTTAGAATAATCAGCTCTAAATACATCTATGTTATGTTTGTCTTTTATAAAATGTATGTATGGTAAAATATGTCATTTACTAGTATACAATAACATGCCATTTACTAATTTTAAATCAAAGATGACCGCCGTTAAACACATACTCACATGGTTCAAACGGATACATGTTGCATTATGATATTTACTGTGATGTTCATGTACATGCAAAGTGAAAGACGTGTTGTTCAAGTTGTGTGTACTACTATGAGACTAAGAGTATCCATCATATGCACGGGTGTGGGACAAGGATATTTCACCCGAGTGTCAGAATATGTCGTGGGAAACGAGGCTTTGCCGAGTTTCTGACGACATATTCTGATCACGAGGATTGAATATCCTTGTCCCACACCATTGAATATGATGGATACTTTTTCTCGCCCATGTACAGTGCATTCTCCGTTTTTGTTCCACCGTAGACAACACTTGCAAACTCAACGCGAACGCAACGCGAACGCAACGGTTTGCTGTAGCGTTGTATACGTTGTTTAAACGTATAATACGGTTCGTACACGTGTAATACACATTGTCAAACCGTTTAGTTTAAAAGCGTTGTATACGTTGTTTAAACGTATAATACGGTTCGTACACGTGTAATACACATTGTCAAACCGTGTAGTTTAAAAGCGTTGTATACGTTGTTTAAACGTATAATACGGTTCGTACACGTGTAATACACATTGTCAAACCGTTTAGTTTTACAGCGTGTAATACGTTTAGCTTCAAGGCGTATAACACGCTTTGACGTATACATATGTAGCGAGGTGAAAGAGTTGAAACGTGTACAACGCTTTACCTGGAAGCGTGTAGCTATATTAAAGCGTTGAAACGTGTACAACGGTTACACGTTTTAACGCGAATACCTGTTCGGCCCCGATGGCTTCGAGGCGTCCTTGTTTCGTCTCTTTTAAAATATCGCGAATACATACCCTCAGATCGAGTTCAAAGTACATCGGCGGTGTGATTTAGCACTTCAATTGACCCCTAATCCCTGATGCCTAATGAGTCACGCTTTTAACACGACAGATGTACCTTGTCGTTTATCAAAATGTTTGCGAATTGTAGATCACGTGAGCCGGCTCATCAGGATCTGCGGCATTCCTATGTACATTTTTTTGTATACACAAAAATGACCCCTAATACAGCGTAATGTAACAGTTCCTAACTTAATATGGAATAGCCCGGGCCGATAGTCCGTGTCAGTTACTTGGGGTTAAATATTACGAACACAGATGAACACAGTGCATGGTTTCTTTATTTTATTTTAACATCATCAGAATTGGCGAGTCTAGGAACTCTCGTAAATTTACGCTGAAGCCAGTCTATTTCAATCCACTAACCTCTCCCCCCCCCCCCATCACCTGTCCCACGCGTGTTAAGATTAATCGATATTTGGAGAAACTGAATACACAGCGAGCTGCACACTGGTTTAACACGGATATGGCCCGAGGTATGTGTCATAAATTACTTGGTGGTCAAAACCGGTAAATTTACAAGGTTTATAGCGAATAGCAGCCGACTGGCAATTTTTCTCGGACCGATTTTTAAGACTAGTTTTCAAATCTCAATCGGTCTGAGAGTTAAAAAATCGGTCCAGAACCAGAAAAATGAAACTTTTAGAAGCCCTGCAGTGAGTCTAGCATATATGGCCCAAAATCCGCACTTTGGGTTAGGGTTAGGGTTACTATATAGTGGTTACAAATGGACATCTATGTGCACAGGTGCGGATTTTGGGACCTATCTAAAGTATATACACACACGAAGAACGATCTGAGCATGCGCATTCTACGCGATACACGGTTGGCATACCAAAACGTGTAATGCGTTAAAACCCGTGGAAACGTGTTATACGTATAACACGGTTTCATCTGTACGGTACTGTGTACATGTAGAAGCGTGTAACCGTTCGTCAAAGAAAGCGTTAACTCGTTTAAACGGTTTACCTTAGCGTTGTATACGTTTACAATCGTTGTATACGTTTACAACCGTTGTACACGGATTACACGCTTTTGAAACTCAATGCGTTGTTTACAACCGTTGTATACGTTTACAACCGTTGTATACGGATTACACGCTTTTGAAACTCAATGCGTTGAACACGGTTTGTTCGACTTTCGCGCATGCGCAATAGTGGGGAAACGCAACGCATGGCCGAAAACGTATTACACGTAGACGACGCACGGTTTGAAACGCAACTAACGGAAACTCCACGGATACGCAACGCACAACACTTTGTACACGTATAAACCCGGAACATTTTGACAGAAACAACTGTATATAGCATATTGGCGAATCTTAAAATATTTATCTGACCCAGAATAAGACTCAACTTTTTATTCTCTGAATTTATGCGAATTTATGATACGTACAACGGGTTTGCCATATCAACAAATGGGTTAAAACAAAGTTTTCACCCACGAATTGGACGCTAATGCCAGTTCAGTGGATCTTTTACAAATTATTATCAAAGTAATCTTCAATGACATCACCATTCAGCCCTGACAACGCCAAAATGTACGTCGCACATTGCTGACACATTAGCCATACTATTGCGCTATTAGACAATTTGTCGTTGCTAGATGTGAGACACGCGCGTGTAGGGTGAATCAAGGAAATTTTACATGGGCGTGACTATGCGAATATCCTTGTCTCGAACACCTGATGGGCGAGAAAATATGGGTCATTGTGTTGGATCAGTAAATCTGCCAATGAGGTAGTACCCCAGACTACATTTGGTGTTCAACGAAGCAAATACAGTGAGTCATTTTCACGGCTATGATTATATAAATTTGCATAGATCTTCCATATACTAGTAGTTGTCAAACCAGAATTGTGAAAAAAATCGTTGAATCATTTTCTACGAACAATTCAGTTATTCACATACCAATGTGTTCACCATCAGAATGACCGGGGCAATATTAGATAACCACATAGTTACCCAATATCACACATGTATAGAAACAATCACTGTCTCCACACTCCTCTGGCTTAGACACATATCATTATGGAATACTGGCACATGTCGGTCATTGCAATAACTGTACTGTCAAACTAACACTAACTTATGATTACAATGAAGTCGTGTTCATTTAACAGAGACTCTCACAATTATATGTCACACAATTATACCCAACAAAGAACATAATTATGTTTTCAATATCAAAACAATGATCATGCTGAATTACCTACAGCTCCGTCAAAGTTACGTGCTGATGAAGAGTCATTCATCGATATGGCTTGTTTCTCGTTTTGAGCGTGCTATTGAAGGATTTGTGAGCGTAATATGTTGCCAGTTGCTGTGATCCAAATAAATTAATTTGATATGTTACGTACGCGGTTTAGCCTTACAGTTTACGTGTACCTGATATTATGGCTTAGTGCTTCGTTCGACACCAGCATCCCCTAATATGAATTGTGCATGATATGCGGAAGATAATTTCGTACGTGTGATAATTATATAACCATCTATGGGAGAATGACATTGCTTGCATACTGCCTGGTAGAATGACAAATGAATTGTTTATGCAAAATTCTATCAGATAATTACATTAGGTTTAATACTTCACTATTTTCCCTGTCAAATTGTAGCCAAGTGAATTATGTGAATGAAACTCCAGATAATTATGGATGCCATAACGGCAACAAACTATCTTTAAGCACTTTTACTAGTAATACACACTACCAAAAGGATACTAACACTGTTATTTCAACTAATCCCCACAACTGAATCACCATATTTTGATGAGAGTTACATACATGTATGTCCAGATGCGACGTTGCATATTATGATGTGACATTCATCATAATCCTGTGCTATTCTCTCCAAGAAATCACACTATACCCAAACACATAACAGTCCCGCATTTTAAAGCTGTCTGACATTCACTTCTAGGAGGTGAAACAATCTGTATATATCTCCAAGTAACACATACACATTTCTATTTTTAGGGAATTTGTTTGTAATAGTGAATTTGCTGTATTTTACAGTGTTTAGTCAACTACAACTACACGTACAGTAGGTTTTTTTGCCGACTATAAAAGCTACATCTACCTTCAAAATGGCAATAGTGACAGCAAAACAAAAGCACACTAAATGAGACATAGCGAACCATGACAACAGGTAAAGCGGTATACAGTCCCCAACAAAAACCAGTGGACGCTATCTTGTATAAAGCTGACAAATATATATATAACAACGTTTAGTAATGTTGATAATGCGATGTATTATAGTTGTCATAGTGGTATTGTTATCTGCAGATTTCTGGAGAATCCGAAGCATTCTTATTGAAGAAGATCAATTCTGCTGATTACTTAGTCAACATCAAAATATGAGACACCGCATATGTTTCTTCGTTGCTGATTTTGTTACAGAAATATTTCATACTTTGCGTTATTCCATTGTACGCTTTCACCAAATCTTAAATCGTCAGAAATGTTGGTGATTATTTGTTCCTCTTGGAATACTGTATATATAGTCGCCGTCATCTAGTTCATCATCCATATTGTAGATCCAGATTTATCTTAAGGATCAGACATGCTGGCCCTTGAGTGTACGTGATGTGTGCCAATTATGCATGTGAGTTGTGCTGTCATGTTACAATTTGTATAAACTGGAAATTATTGTCCTACTGTTTCTTCCATGACATCGTAGTGAAACTTCTATCGAATGGTCATATTGACAGACTGATTATCAGCCTGTCCAATGCCTACATGCTTTGCTTTCTTCCATGTAATACTAGTCCCTACACATATCTAAAGACACTCAGAAACATACAAATAATGTCTCGTATCACAATGTTTGTATCTATTTTGTCAATATCTAATTATGTTGTCTACTACATACGTTGCGGTGGGTGGTTGGTTGCGAGCATGCGAAGGGTAATGTAACAATCAATGTTCCTCTTCACCAGAATGCGGACATTTCCATTTTCGGCCTTCTGGTACTTGATAGGAAAATACGAGGAAACATTAAAAAACATCAAAAGGAAATATGATTAGTGGTAATCTGATTACTGTTTGAGATGGAACTAAGTCACCATGGTGTGGTATGGACATGAAACTAGGTCCGGTCATTCTAATTTTACGGCTGAGTATACAGTCACTGTGATGTAAATAGTCTGATTTTGGTATTTACCCCCAGTACATATAGCTTAATTACGGGATGGATCCCGTTGGTCCGGACTTCAACGACCGTGGCTGTTGATAGGCCATTATATACAACACTCAATCATTAGATACTTTGCAAGATATATCAAAGGTGTACGATTCGGGAGGTTTGAGAGAGCATGTATTAAAATATGGTGCTAAATGTTACCATTTATAAGGATTGCCATGCTGAAAATAGTGGCAACACACGGTGTGTCAGGTATTTCCGTATGTACATGTATATTCTATTATATGTTTATCAAGAGTGTAGATATCCGCCATCTGTGATTTTAAAATTGTGATTAACTCAACTCTAAATTGCCACATACCATGTAACAATTAGCGAGGAAACCTCATGCACATTATAGTTGTACCTTATCTGACTACAGAAACATTGTTTTGTTGTTTTTTCAGTTTTTCAATATGGCGGATCTTGAATTTCAAGGCCTAGACAAAAATATACGCACTTCAATGAGAATGTACTACCAAAAACTACATAAAGCTGTAAAACATACATATTTTTTCCCCTCTGATTACAGAGATATTTCATCTTATACTTTATACTGCGTTGGCGGCCATTTTGAATGTGGGGTTCTAGGAAATATAGCTCCAATTGTCACAATTTTAAAATATGTTCTGTTAGTTTAATCAATACTACAAAATGAAGGATAATATTAGTCACAAATTCCATGAAAATAACACGCTAATAGGAAATATCTTCATTGTTAGCAATAGGCTAAATCAGAACGAATTGAATACAACATCCTGTTTTGGCGGCCATCTTGGATTTACGAACAGTAACTTTTATAAAATGGTATCAAGAAGTTTGTAAACAATGTATCTATTATGTCTATTAAAATGGCTTAACTATCAACAAAGATTTGACATACAACATGATATTTTCTTGTTTCTTAGGCAAATTAGCGGCCATCTTGAATGTCAGACATGTACGCATTGATTTTCGTTAAGTACGCATTGATTTTCAAATGTGCATATTTTTATTGTAAAATTCGTGTGCGTAAACATGGTAAAGTACGCTACGCACAATAATTTTTACAAATATACGTGTTTGTACGTATCTAATACGTTTTAATACATTTAAACTACCTTGTAATACGTTTTAATACACTTTACTACGTATACGTAGGTATATGCTACGTATATTGAAATGTCCAAAAATGTCCAAACATGGCGGGAGCAATCATCATTATGTACATAGCCGTATATACATGTAATACGTTTTAATACGTTTTAATGCGTATAGAATTACGTTTTTTTATTTGGCTTGTCAATTTAGTTTTGAACACGTCCAAAACAAACGTGGCGGGAGCAATCATCATTACGTATATCGCCGTATCTAATACGTTGCACTACGCTTTAATACGTATATTACTACCTTTTTGATTTGGCTTGTCAATGTGGCTGCGTTTAATTCCGGTTTGCCGACCTCGTAATAGTCGCTGACGTATATTGAAATGTCCAAAACAAACATGGCGGGACCAATCATCATTACGTACATAGCCGTATATACATGTAATACGTTTTACTACATTTTAATGCATATAGAATTACGTTTTTTTATTTGGCTTGTCAATTTAGTTTTGAACACGTCCAAAACAAACGTGGCGGGAGCAATCATCATTACGTATATCGCCGTATCTAATACGTTGCACTACGCTTTAATACGTATATTACTACCTTTTTGATTTGGCTTGTCAATGTGGCTGCGTTTAATTCCGGTTTGCCGACCTCGTAATAGTCGCTGACAATGCCTAGCAATCCCTATTAAAAACGTACTGAATCGTTGTAAAACGTAGCGAAACTTGACAGTCACATAGTAAACCCTACTAATACCTAATGAAATCGTGACAATGAGCCGCTTTGATACGCGGCCTGTTACATGTCAGACGGGGCAAGCGTAGTAAAACCTTACACAACGTTACGGTCACCGTAGTGAAACCTATAAGAAATCTAATAAAACCTAATATCCCTCAAAACGGGGAAGAAACTTGGCAATCCGTACGGGTGGGAAACGTAGTAATGCGTATCTCTAAATACGTCACAGTGTGACTGGGGCTTTAACCCTCACTACGCGGTAGACGGAAATTGTCGTCTGCTGTTTTTCATTTTTGTCTTAATTCTTAACAAAAAAAAAACGGTTTGTGACATTACATGAATGGAGACGATTCTCATGCGCTGTCAAAACAAGATTTTGTCGAGAAATATTGAAATTAAAACATTTCCAGCAAACGACGCAATTTAATTCAGCTTAGTAAGGGTTAAGACAATATATGTATTTGTTAGAGCTGTGTTGCTTGACAATACAAACGTGGACATTTTATTACTTTCTGCCAAACTGTATATTAACTACATGTATCTATCATCAAATGTGTTAATTACATAGCTACATGCTTGCCAGACTCATAGATTATAACATAAAGCATATAGTGAAATCTCTCAAAACCGGACACCCGTTTGACTATGTATTGATTTTTATCAGGTAACCTGCCCTGTATTGACCGAATCTGTACTGATTGATAACATACATTTCTTAACTATACTCCAGTTGTCCAGAAATGAAACACAAACACATATCTGCTGGTTGCGATCTTTACTGCATGAGTCGAGATGGACAGTACACAACACACAGTGGTGCATCCGGTAAAACAAGAGACAAACCGTTAAGGCCAAATACACTCTAGAAAGCACGGGACCCACGCATCTGTACATGTACAATTGCATATGTTACATTTACATATCTAATCATATCATTCATATGAGAAAATTGTCTGTTCACGCAGTGACTGCTATCGCAAGAATGACGATACACGCCCGACAGCCCACACACACGTGATAACATTCAGTCCTGCTCGCTGCACGTGCTACACTTCCGTGTATTGAAGACAACAGTTTTCCGCTATGCTTGAGCGCACCGCGGAAAACTATTAGTCTTAATTATACTCCAGTTGGCCCGAAATGAAACACATACACATATATCTGCTGGTTGCGATCTTTATGCCAAGGATATCAAATCACGAAACAAAGAGAAAAGTCCTTTTAGACATGGTTTGTGCGACAGAAATTTAATTCCATAATTCCACGCTCAGCAAATATCCAACATTAACTTTCTGTTATAATATAACAAAACTCATAATTACGCAATAAATAAATTGTGAATATGCACTCAATTACATTTACAACTCTAAGGCCTCAATTGTCTTAGGCGTTTTGCTCATGTTTTCCATGACGTACCTAATTCTTACTTATATCCGTCCTCCATATGCCGTGTCTTTTTATACAACGATCATTGACCCCGGTAGGTGCTGACATTGATGCAACTCCTGATCTAAATGTGTGAAAACCACCCTTACCACTAGGATGCATATATATTACTTTTTTCAAATTACTTCCCTTGCCCTAGTGTACCTTATCTGTATGATCTCTTTCCAGCAATTATCAGACGTGTTCGATTCAGAGGCCGAAATAAGAAACATTCTGATTTGGCCGTTACACCTGCCACAAACACGTACCTTTTTAAGCCTGGAATGTGGACAAGCCACTGTGTGACTTTTAGCAATTATGACCACGTTGCCCACCCTGTATCTGTCCGTTTTACACTTCTTAATTTGTATTGTAATATATCGTCAAACATGTCAAACGTACATACATCACTGAGTTCACCAGAATTCAAAACAAAATTAGACCTGAATAGCTAACCAAAACCACGGATATTCCCCTTAATTGTATTACATCTGAGTCACCAGACTGCATTTCTTGAATAAATATATCAGCATATCAGACATGAACACTTCTTTCTTTACACCAGTTGTAGGCCTTACATCATTTAGCTGCATTGTGCAAACACGTGCCCAAGTAATATCGCAAAAGGCCGTCATAATAACACTTATCGGTACCTAGCCGCCCGGCAACCTCGTCAAATACAATACACCATGCATTGACACTGTCGGAATGGCCTCATACCCATTAATACAACAAAACCTCATTTTGGTGTGAATGATGCACACACATGTTGTACATTTTTAACCGTATTGTCATGTTCTGCTCATCGTGTACGTCCACATATTGTCCGCCATCACGCTGCACATGCCCTTCACAACGACCGCCCTCAGCTTGCTCCGCACATTACACGCCACATCAATACCTGCGAAAATGAAAACCCTATACACTCAATAAATGGAATCACATCCACAACCAATACATTAAGTATACATTATATTCAATGGCTTATAACTTATCAGCCACTTTCACGTGACGAAACGATCAACTCTAGTGACAGTGTACTCATATAAATGCAAAATGTAAAGCATTGATAGTAACATTTTATGTATTCTCCCTGAATATACACCTACGGCTACTGTCATTGCCACACTTCACTACATCGTTTCGTGTAAAACTCTGATAACGCAGCACCTATCTGGCAAACATGCCCTGACTTGTAGTCAACGGGGGCCAATAATGTGCATATTTCCGTTGTGACACACTCAATTACTCAATGCATTATATCTTACTATTTTATTTATTACCATTGGTATAAATGGTGTCAACCGAACTGCTTACCACCCTCCATACGGCATCCAGCTCTCCCAATGTTGAACTCTGGGTTTGTTCAACTTAATCCCATGATCCAGTTACCTCGGTAACGATACCGCACCAGGTATATCAACATTTTACGTACATCCCGTCTCTACGGTATCAAATGCCCGTCTCTAGGGTAACAAACTGCCCGTATCTATGGTTACAGGCTGCCCGTCTCTAGGGTATCAAACTTCCCGACTCTATGACTATCACCCCTCTGTAGGGGCATACATGCACATGTATTCGCATCACCGTTTATTTCCGACTCTAGGGGCAGGCTAACAATTTGCCGACATCGGATTTCAGACTCTAGGACACCGTAAACGATTTTCGCTACAGATATTTCAACATCTGACATTATTATTATGTACATTGCACACAAAACACTTAACTCATTGAACCCTGGCTACAAATAGCCAGTTCACCCTAGAGATAACTGCTAAGCCATCCCCTAGCTACTGCAATGGGCTTATCAGCTCTGACTCCCTGGGAATATTTGATGCAATTCCAAAATAGGATTATCAGGCAATGGGTGTCTTACATTAACTGGCTAAAAACGTGTTATATATTATCCAATACATCTGAAAATTTATACGTATATTCACCCATTATTTATCTAACCAATGATGTAATTGTTATTATAAACGTCCCTTGTGCCACTATGCAGAAAATGATCAAATAGACATAATAATAAAACAATCTGTATGTATTGAATGAACCTACATGTATGTACATCAAATCATTTGACAAAACAAGGCTTATTTAATTTATGACCAGCGTATATCCTGATCAGCCTGCACTTTGATGGTGACTGCCAGAAATGCGGACAATGTAGATCCTGATAAGACGGTGTGGATGCACTGGCCTGTGTGGTTATTCACTGATTGCAAAGGTTTTATCAGATCATAGCTCAGTTGGTTTCACATTATTGGTGGTGATAACATTCTTTTACGGTATATTTGTTTTATTGTTAATTTCTATAGTATGTACAATAAGCACGGAAAAAATAAAATTGTAGATTCTCATTAATTTATTTTTGCAAAAGTGTGGTGGGTGTGAACTTTTATTTTTTAATTATTTTCTTGAAAATTAGTACAAATTATTATACAAATAGAATGATGCCTAGATTTTTTTTGAAAATGTATACAAACAGAAATAATTTAACAGTTTATTTTAGGGGTATGTGTGGATGAGAATCTGCAAACTTATTGTATCCGGCCTTGTTATCTACATGTACATGTACCATAACTTCATGCTCATGCAGGTGGGGTAATAATTTACGTCACTTACAGGTCCTAAGCGTCACAGTGAGTCTCGAGACATTGTTGAATCTTCATATAATCCGAAATTTAAATCCTTTCCGTATTTTCACATTTCACACAGAACAAACTTTTTTTCACAGAAATGAATTACATTTTTCACAGAAATTAATTTCACATTTTTCACAGAAATCAATTCATTTTTCAGAAATGACTTTCACCTTTTTCACACAAATGATTTCACACAGGACAAACTTCACATTTTTCACACAAATGAAATTTCACATTTACACATAATGTGCTTATATTTCAATGATCATGATGATGTACAAATGTAGTTTCTTTTAGAGGTGCAACATACGGTCAAACCCGTATTGCGATATATTGCGATACAATAAACCCATTGCAATACGTATTGCGATATTATACCATGTATGAACAAATAATAACACAAACAAACAGGAGATAAAGAACAGTCAGTCTTTATTGTTTATTATTGTCATTAGAACACATCAAAACACTGTGTGGGTCAGGACTTTGCCCAGAAACGGTTGACATTAATGATTATTTCTGGACGAGAGGAAATTTGGGAGAAATGATCAAAATCATATTTTCCCTGAAATGTAGTAGATTGTAGAATTTGAAAATGGATTGTCGAATTTGGAAAAAAAAATTTTTTTATTTCATCTCAAAAGTATATGTTGTTACACCCATTTGAACCTCTTTAACTGTGTACATAAATATCGTTTATGAACTTCGGATGTGCTTAAATTCTGTATATTTACTTAATACAAACTAAATTTGGGTTACGTTAATATCGATTGGAAAAAGTTGCAAAAGGACGAAACTACGTAGGTACGAAATCGCCGAAATTGTCCGTGATATTTACAGACTTTTTCATGTTCTCTGACAATAGAGTTAGTCATATCTGGTTGAAATAAACAGTTAGTAATGTAATAAACAATACTTGTTTTCGGCATAAAAGGATTGCATTAGAATATATCGATTTCGTATTTAATTATTTCACACTTTTCGGCGAAAAAGAAAATTGCAATCATGGGCGGAAGCATCCGCTGTGTAGGCCACGACTCGGTTCGTCAGGTGGCGCTTTCAGTGGGTATACCCACAATCGTAGCTAACGGCATAATCGAACTAGAATCATCAAAGGGCAGGTCAGCCAATTTATACCATCGCCTGATGCTCATTTGAAAAATAGCGACATCTTCTAATTAATACAATGCATGTTCGCTTCAATATTATGATTGTTGCAAACTTAAATGGCAATATGGAAAATATGACAATTGATAACTCAATATCTCGAAATACCAAGACACTATATGCGAGATAACCGCGTTACCTTGTTCCCAATTTCTAGAATATCTGCACAGTCTGGTCCGAAACTGCACTGTTCGTAAAAGTAAATAGCACATAATTACGACGCTCACGACTATTTCACAAGATGTAAATGAATTTACATGCACACTAATATAACGCATCTCAATGCAAGAACGCATGTTCATGCATGCTCAACAAACATTTACATGTACATCAACTCAGTCTGATCAGAACCTACGCTGTTAGCATTGTTAGCTACCATTTGTACACAGCAAAACAGTGACACATCAGTTTATCTACGGGTACATGCTCAGCAACTTTGCTAAAATTAACTATATTTTGGAGCAGTAAAACTCGGGTCTATGACCCTAAAATAAAGCTTCAGCGCTGCATTGAACTTGAATGGTTTCACGCAGTTCTTTTACTGAAATAAATATCTTGCATACTCGATATTTTGTCAAGCCCCTTTTCTGACAAAGGTTTTTTAAATATCACTTATCTGTTGTGCCATGCTCTAGATTCTCGCCGAAATGCGCATGTGCGGCATACAAATGTCAGTGTCTGTAACCAGCTTCCCTAGCTTCCACAAAATATCTGCGTTCAGTCCGCCGCTTCCGTCAGAAACGCCCTGTCTACTCCCCCTACTCTGACAGTTCATCTGAAATAAAATTGCCTGACGTGTTTACATGGTTTATGCAGTGACTGCTATCGCAAGAATGACGATACACACCTTACAGCCCGCACCCCACGTGACAACGACCAGTCCTGCTTCGCTGCACGTGCTACACTTCCGTGTATTGAAGACAACAATTTTCCACTATGCTTGAGCGCACCGCGGAAAACTATTAGTATCAGGCATTGACCTGATACAAACATCCGGGTTACAGCGAAGTGAAAATTGACGTGCATTGGTCTAATGACGTCACCTGGCGTTACTGAATGACGTCAGTGTAACGACGCAACGTAAACAAGTCCACATTTTGTCCATAGATAACGACGGCATCTGTGGTCATTTGTTATCATAAAGAGTTACGTGATAAATATAATACCAGGCTACTGTCTTTTGATTTCAAGTTTATCAGGCTCGACTCGGAAACAGTAGGAATTCCTCGGCAACTGATGAACTTGATATCAAAACACACTAGACTGGCATGCTCTATGTATTATTTTGTCTCATGTGTTACAGTGCTTCGACGCCCTGCAGTACAGTGGAACCTCTCTAAATCGGACACCCTGGTGAGCCACGAGAACATAGCTGGCACCGAAAACAGGAAATACAACTTAACACAAATACTGGTGGTGCGGATATACGAGACGACAAAGCGCAGTGGACGATTAAGGAATTGAAGCAATGGCTCCATTATATATACTTTGCGGGTGTGGAACACGTGTACCTATGCGATCATTTTGTCTATCTGGACGAACGGCTGGACGGACGCTTGAATACGTACATAACACAAGGGCTTCTGACGTATATTCCTTGGCCGTGGAACGCCATCGATAATCATGAACACATACTTGAACACCAGAAGAGGTGCTATGACTACGTGAATAAGACATACGGGCACGCGTCTACCTGGCAAATGAGTATTGACATGGACGAATTTCCGTTTTGCCCCGGAGACGTCAAAAGAGGATTCTTAGTGCGGTATCTGGCACGAGCTTGCGATCGTTGTCAGATTTTAATGCAGAACTATCTCATGATGGGACAAGGTGACAGACGCATGAACACGACGATAGACCGATAAATCGGATCGTGAACTCACCGATAAATCGTCTAACGAAGCCGATTTACAGACCAGCGCACGTCTTAGCTCTTGGAATTCACAGCCACAAGCTCATTAGCGGGTACAAAGACGTGACTGGCGGTCACAAGAACACCAGCAATGGCGTCATTATGTTGCATTACTGGGGCGCCAGGACACAGAACTGGGGCCCAGATACGAATGAAACGTTGCAAATGACGACGGAGTTCAACGTTGTTCGTAACGAAATAGCGCCGCAAGTGCGACAAGCGCTCATTGACTTCGGCGAGTATGAAGCATTCAGTAATTCCACTGGGCCATAACATTCTAAGTTATTGCAGTTCAATTCAATTTATTACACTCAATCAAATGTACATGTCATCATGAGGTAAAAGTGAAAACATTGTAATATTAAACGAGGCGGAAAGGTGAATATCATTATGATCGTAAATGAGTATATGTAAATATAAGTATGCGTGACTCATTATAAGAAACGTTGATATTTGCCTAGATTTCCATGGAATCCCAGATCAGTCTGCGAATTAGCTTAGTCTGATCTGAGACTCCACTGTTCAACACTCAGCACCACGTCCAGTGTAGACTTGTATCATCTCGCGCACTGCGCAATCTGATCAGGTTATTCGCTGTACTCCGTTTGGACTCGAAAATTGCCAGATCTGCTATCAGATGCGCAGATTGGTTTCCCATGTAGGTTCAACGCATACCATATTACATTGCACATATTGTTAATTGTACATTTCATATTTATATGTTATCTTCCTTGAGATAGCATATTATGTCAAGCAAATTTCTATGGGGGCAGACATATTATCGCGCTACGCCTAAATGGTACATTTCGTGCGTATGAATACTGCAGCTATTATCTTTAGTTCTCACAGTTAAGTAGCAGTGACCTGTTAGCCGCCAGTTTAGCACATTTTTTATGGGAGTTTCAAACAGAATTTATTCTAGAGAAAACGTATGTATAGGAATGGGTTTTCACCATCACAGTACATTTGCCTCTGGATGATGATTGAGAAAATATGCAACTTTCAGTCTCTAGTTCCGCAAGTGATCAGTTCTTGTGAAGATAATATATTTCAGTACTTTCAGTACTTTGATATTTTGTTCAAGTAAAGGGGCATGTGTTGTTGTATACAGATATAGCAATGAAGGAGTTAAGCGTCAAGTGGCCCATCAGTCAGCGTTCCTGGCTACAATACGTGTACAGTTATGATTTGAACTGGTACAATCATGTATATACTTCACTCTTCGGATATTTGAGCATATTAGGCGATTAGTATTAGGCATAATATCGACAAAGATCGGAAAACAATAAGCCAAAGCTGAATTGTTCAGTATATGTCCGGAATATCAAATAGGATAAACATATCAAAACTCCCCTTGAATCCCACTGGAGCTTAATACAGAAATCAAGATGGCGTCCAAGATGGCTGCCATACATTTATTAAACACATTAAGGTGACTATAATTATCATATTCACACATTGGGTGGCAGCATATCACTGAACAATGTATATATTAACATTTCCAATAATTTTTCGTCGCTTATCCTTCAAATATCCAAAATGGCTGCAAAGATTGCCAACAAAATAAGTAAAAGTTACATTTTCTTCACAGAATCTCTGAATTGACTTTTAATTGTCTTGGTGTTACATTTACTATTATTAAAGCTTCAATACGTTTATATTGGAAATGATATGGCGTCCAGATGGCCGCCAAAACTTGGAAACGTAGTCCAATATGCATAACAGAAGTGCGCAGCCCGTATGTAGAGCCGGCCTAGGTGTGTGCTAGTCAAAGGGTATATTGATAGTCCCAATTTGATCGTATCAGTGTGTATATATGTGGTTAATTATACATGTATATGGTACTGAAAACGTTTAATTCAAAATTCGTAAAACTGTTAACGCAATGTAATTTGACATTTACCTTCTGTAGGGAGGCCAAATGGGTGGTCTACAGAATGAAAGTATGGATGATACGTTTCAAGTTGACGCGACTTAACGTTTATTTTTGGGTTAAACTACCGATATAGATCAAAGGTACTTATGATCAATAATTTCAATGTGGTGCTTCGTGACGATAATGCCACTTGTGATTGGTTTAAAAGTTGCTGATAAGTTTACTTCATTTAGCAGGGTATTGCAATTAGTTATGCAGTTACAAGCATACATGTGTTTGATAATGCTGCAATGAACTAAGTCTGCCAATTTGAGACATTCATATTATTATGATTCGTTAGTTATATTCAGTATGTTTCGGCACATTATTTTGCTGATTGGTTTATTGGGTTTTGCAGTAGTTATGATTTTTTCTCATTTTGTTGGCCATTTTGGACGTCATTTTGATTCCTGGATTAAGATCCAGTAGGATTCACGGGGAGTTTCGTTATGTTATTACTAATGATATTTTGGTCATTTTCTGAAAAATTCAGCTTTGGCTTATTTTTTTCCGATCTCAACCCTAATACCTTTCGCCTATGTTATCAATAATAATTACACTAGTCAATATTTAGAGGTTAATACGTGGCTTGTTTGATATCGGCCTAGGTGTCGGCCCGAGGTAACTTGGTATCAGCCTGCGACCGAAGGTCGAAGGCTGATACCAAGTTACCGAAGGACTATACCTAGGCCTATATCAAACAAGACACGTATTAACGTCTTTATTACTTAGATTACTTAGATATCAATTCCAATATCAATCATCCGGCAGTTGTGATAATCCTATATTAAAATATATACCGTTATCCATGATTGAATGATAAAATACAGAGCCTACACATTTAAATTACCGGCATCTGTCAAAATTTACGCAGCCGATAAAGTAAACATACGCAATGCGCATGCCCAAAGGAACTGGTTTAATACGCGCGCGAGACATGGTATCGCACTGGAAACGGCGGTATCAGACTAGTAACGATGGTATCAGACTAGAAATGGCAGTATCAGACTAGAAGTTTCAGTATCAGACTGGAAAACACGCCGTATCAGCATGGACTGTGTATGTTATTGCTGTTATTGCAAATACGGGCAATTTCTAGGCAAAAATTGATATCTAAGTAATAAGGTGTCATATGGCCCGTCTGCATATATAGTCACCCGAGGCGCAGATTACTGTTACTGTACTGTTCTACTTTTCAACAACCGGCTATACCTACCACTTCTCCCTGGTGCTTTGACACTTCCTGTTTCGACGGATGTAGATCTATTTCGTTACCAGCAAGTACTAATTCTGGCATAATATCACTGTTCTGAAACAAAACTGCCGGTTGAATTTGACCACAACACGTTTGCCTTCCGGTCATGCAATGTTGTTATAAATACTTTTAAAGTTGTGCTTCCATCAATTAGGCACACACTGTTCTTTATACATTGTAGTAACACAAAAGTGTATATTAATTGTGTAACTATTCCACCAGGTTCATTTAAATTGCGAGTACCCGATAAGCGGATACAATCATTTAGTAATCTTTAATTTACTAATAAAGGCGCTCGTTTGTATCAGGATAGTTTGATATGCAAATGAGGCAGGCCATTTTTACATTATTTATATCAATTAAATGAGTCAACTGACATATTATAAAGTGTGATCATTGGACATCAACAAATAAATAGTTTAGTTTAAACATATTTTATTGCTCTAAATTTAAAATGTAACTTTACAGTTAATAAATACAGGTTAATTTAGAAGAGCAAACGGGTTGGGCTACAAGTTTTAGCAACATTAGTTACAGCCCGTCCCAATTGCTTATTGCATATATACAAAGTGGTATAATAGTAGTAGGTAAATAATTATGATGTTTTACATATTCTGTAGAGCATATATACAAACCTATATATACACTATACACACACATATACAACATATATATATACATATATATATCATATATATATATATATATACATATATATATACACATATATATACACAAATATTAATGTGCTCATGATAAATCGAAAATAAACAATAAAACCGGATAAGTGTTGCACCAAATGTCTTCACCGCACACACTCCAGAATCTGGGAACACGATTATGAGACCCCCCGAATATGCTCTCGTACCCCATACTCGAAATCAAACAGCTCTGCCGGCCATTACCGAGCGGAGCCCAATCATGACCGATAGAAAGTCCAAATGCGAGCACGGAGCACCTAACACATCGCGGAAGACCCACGAGCACGAGCCCAGGTAACCATTTATAATAATTGTATTGATGCAGGAACACAGTATTTATGTAAATAGTTAATTGTTATATAGACGTTACTTGTTTAATGTAGTTTTGTAAGAACGCAATACATATACGGATGCAGTTTATATGAATCGTCGAGTCAGTTTAATGTAAGTTTGCACTTCTGTAAATATGCGAGTATTGTCTTCCACATTTAGTGACTCGATTCCGAATAATAGGGTTTTAACAGATAGTGAATGGTACTGACGGGTTGCTGCAAAAAAGTGTAATCGTTGCTGATGGAATAGTTGGCATTTAAAAAGGAAATGTTCGGCATCTTCATCTTCGAGTGTACATTGGCATAAAGGGGATTCTCTCAAGTGATTCCTATATAAATCAGCATTAAGATTACTACATTGGTTTCTTATGCGGCAGTGGTAAATGGATAGTGTTCTGTCGCCGATAAGAACATATTCTGGAACAATTGGAGGTATGAATAGTTGTTTTAGTTTATTTTTAAAACCGGCGGTCGATGTAGAATTTTTGATATCCTCATTTAGTTTTATATCCTCATTTAGTTAAGCAAATAAATAGAGAGAAATAATAGTTGTTTTCGTTAACTGCTTATGGAAGTATGGCTATCGCCCCTTGTATCAATCGTGGAAATTCACGTTTCATATATTAAAAATACACTAACGTAATGACAATTAATACCGGTAATGGTAAATTAATGTTTATTTTTGCCGGAAAATGTCATATCAAAAGAATGGATGAAACAATATGTCTCCCTATGTACTCTGGGCTCAGCGGGGGCGGCACGAACGTGAATTGGTTAAAGGGTGGTAGATGTCCATTTGAGCAATGCGTGTGTGAAATGTGAAGCAGATCCGAGCAAGGAAATAAAAGTTATAACCGATTTCTCTGATGTTAAGTTTTGTAAAGCGACTCAGTATGTGAAATGGACATCGAAATCAGCGGGGAATTATCACAGCATGATAGCAGAGCCTTACAGGAATACATGTGTGAAATATTAAGCATTATAGATGAAGGAAATAGAAGTTATAACATATTTCTCTGATGTTAAGTTTTGTAAAGAGACTAAGTATCTGACCTTGACCTTGGTATCAGTGGGGGTTGGAGGGTCGTGGATTTGGCACAGCATGATTGTAGAGTCTTACGGAAATGCATGTGTGAAATATTAAGCATTTTGGATGAAGGAAATAGAAGTTATAACATATTTCTCTGATGTTATGTTTTGTAAAGAGACTAAGTATTTGACCTTGAACTTGGGATCTGTGGAGGTTGGACGGTCGTGGATTTGGCACAGCATGATTGTAGAGTATTACAGGAATGCATGTGTGAATATTAAGCATTTTTGATGAAGGAAATAGAAGTTATAACAATATTTATCTGATGGTTAAGTTTTGTAAAGAGACTAAGTATTTGACCTTGACCTTCGGATCAGCTGGGGTTGGTCGGTCGTGAATTTGGCACAGCATGGTAGTAGAGCCATACAGGAATGCATGTTTGAAATATTAAGCATTTTAGACTGATGAAGGAAATAGAAGTTATAACAATATTTATTCTGATGTTAAGTTTCGTGACGACGCACGGATGCACGGACGGACGGACGGACGGACAACCTGACTCCAGTATACGCCCGCGCAACTCGTTGCGGGGATATAAATATCGTGTATTATAATTATGTATGTGAATATTTAATTTGCATGTACAATTGGAATGTTACAGGCTGGAATTCACTCTCCTATATATCTGATTCTAAGCTGAGACACAGCTTATTCATGTTCTCATCTCAAACATGCCTATATATACTACATATACATCTATCCATCTTCTTGATTTCAATCTATTTTCCTCGATAGGAAATAACACCTTCTTTCTCATGTCATGTATGTATTAGGCCCTGGGCGTACCGGTATATAATAGGGTTGTTAGTACCATCTCTGCTCACCAACTATTTGTGTTACCAATGTGACTAAACATTGGGCAATACGAGCAATTAAGTGTTGACACCACACACATATATACAACTAGCATAGTCCCAATGTGTTTAGCATATTGGTATTCATAATAATACGGAACAAAAGCATACCATTTGTGGTATAAAGGTGTAATATTGCATATACAATATGGCCGACCTTTTGAAATGCATAATCCAGTTTCTGGAATAATTATATGCAACGTCGTTGTTTCAGCAGCCACAGTATGGTTAATGCAAACTCAATTATGATATGTGATAAATGACATGTTATACAATGCTTATAAACCAATTTCACGATAAAAAGAGAAGTGTGTAAATACAAAATGGCCGCCATTTTATACGAATTTCATAAACTATACTTATAACTTTGATATCAATGTCGGTACCACATACCCGTTCACAATTGCACAGAGCACACGCATTTTACACGCATTCGTTGATCTACAGCTTACTAAAAGTATGGCAAGGAGCATACACATATTAATTTGCATATTTAAGATATCCATCCCTGTAAAATTGCAACAGTACTTTCTGGAATTTAGTTCACGTATTACACAAAACATATCAGACAAGAGCAGACTTATCAGCTTCGAAGATTAAACCAATGGCATGCCTAAATAAGTTTATCAATACTCGTTTGAGGCAAATATGATTTGCATACTTTCATTACGCCATTTCATACAATACATGTAGCAATGAAACTAAACCCCCATATACATTATATCGCTAGCAGGTGAATAAATGTGTATGATATATCTGTTTTACTATGACTAGAAGCTGTAATACATATCCGTTTTTACACTTACAATACAGTGTAATTTGTGTGCTTATCATGCGAGTTGGGGACTGCACATGTGTTTGTTTGATTAAACGTGTGATATCCTCTACCGACGCTCATTGATTAATACTATACCTGTCTTAAGATTGGAAAATATTGTATCATGTGTTTGTCCATTTTATATTTTGTCTCATGCATTACCATGCACGGCATACTGTGCAAGAAGAAACGTTTACATTAGTAACAAAATGAACACAATTCATATGACAAAATAGAATTTAAGCGAAATTGTGTAACATAGCCAATTAATATAATATAACATACATCATGCATGGACTTTCAGCGACAATTTAAAATATACTCGAAATTACCGCCAAGTAAGATTAAGCGAAAGTTATAATTGTCGACATTACACTGATGTTGTACAAAGTTCCGTTATTACCACTTTGTGTACGTTAACATGTAATATAGATGAGACTCCATGCAACCAACATTTGATATGAATATCATGAGTATATGAGTCCGACTTACCTGTTTGAACATGTAGCGAACATTATATATCACTTCATTCAGTTAATAGTTTGTCCTTACTCAGTGCTTACTTTATTTTTATTACTGACCTCAGGGAAACATGACGGACCGTGTACCGCTAATCATGGAATACATTTTAGTGCCCATTCAATATTCGACCTACCTGTGCGTATATTTGCATACACATGCGTGTTTCTGACACATCCACCATATGTATATTAATTGTTCAACTTGCACGCCGCGTACAGTGATACCAATTACAAATAAATGCATTATGAGAAGTCCTTCAAGTTGCAAATACACACACACATTCTGGAATGGTATATGTTTTTCATAGGCAAGAATTCCATGGCCAGCAGAGTATGATTCAGAAATGTAGGTACATTAAATAATGTAACAATGTTACATACAGCATGTAAACCAATATAAATTAAATCAATACTTCAACTGCTGGTCGTGGAATGCATGTTTGTGCCACGTTGAAAGCTCCGCCGATATGTACGTATTGTGTGTTTAGCCCGATGTTTTGCGTTTCTCCTGTATATAGGGTCATGTGTCTCCTTTGGGTATCTTATTATATAGTATACATAGCATACCATGCACAAAGATAATGAGATATGACAACGAAACGGCCACATAAATAATTTATTCACATGGTTTGTTTATCACATCTGAAAATATAACAAATAGAACTAGGAATACATGTATAATCATGGATCATGAAACATGAAGACTTACAGGCAAACTCAATAATGATTCTGGATAAACCACTATGTTGACGTATATGTATCGACTAATTTCTTGTGACACATTTTTGTGGATGCTAACGTGTGGTAGATACAATGTATCACCATGTTTTGTTTTTCCACACACAGCTTGTCATACAGTGCACCTCTTTTCTGTTATTACGAATGTATGGTGGTCTATTATATGTAGTCTAATTTCGGTATATTATCAATATTCTGAATAAAACAAGCAGTTATGTTTGTTTGTTTATTAGTGTTTAACGGCCTATCAACAGCTAAGGTCATGTAAGGCCGGGTAAACGGGTTCGATCCCATTTTAACCTGCTGCATTGGGGCAAAATCCCCAAATGAGAACGGAATATTTACATCGAGAGCAAATATATTCCGCCCTGAAATTAGAATAACCTGACCTGGTGCCAGGTCCATACCACACCAAAGTCACTAGGCCCCTTCCCCTAAATAGGACTATTAATAATGGTAATACACATATAAGGGGTATAACCAGATTCAACTGTCACATATGAATTCCAAAGACGTACATGAGGGCCAAACCAGGTCTCCAGTCGGAATTCCGGTAAGGATTAACCCCGATCGTTGAATTACCCATCGCGTGCTCCCGACCAACCACCCACCAAAACAAGCAGTAAAGCGGCTAACTTTGGACAGGCAGAAAGTAGAAGTATTATATTTTCAGCTCAAGGTTCGTACTGACAGTGCAAATTAATACTACTAAAAGCAAAACAAAATTAGTTTGATTATAATATAATATCCGGCCAATATGAGCAGCATGCCAATGGGTAAAACAATCTCCTTTTCTTTATTTTGTTTGTTTTCATACTTCCGCCAAATAAATATACATCATAATTTGTATTATTTCGTAAATGTGTTGTATTTTTTGTTAACCATGACATACTGTTTGCATATTTGCGATACATGCTTTCATTCTTTAGCTGCCAAAAGAAAAATATTCAAAGTCAAATGACGTTTGCGCTAAAGCTTCTGTCAACATTTGCGTAAATACACTATCCGTCAAACCAATTGGCGGCAGAGGTTATCCATTGATGTCAGACTATTAGTTTTATATTGTTTATTTGCAAAGTACCTTGCCATAAATATACAACGCATACACCAAGTTGATGTCTACTGTATTCCTATTACGACCGCATACTAGTAACATTAGCTGTACGAGCAATTACCGTTAAACGAGGATGGCTGGTATACTTGTGATAGGATAATTCAAATTAGTACTGAATATAATTTAATTACCGATAATAAATATAGAGTATTAACACTATTACATAAACACGTTAAATAACCGGACCATTGTGCACGCATATATAGCAGATACTGAGTCCATGATATTTGTATTAAATATTCTTTTCGGCAAAATATTAATATCCAAATGTGTGGGTCGGTCTCCATATAAGCACCATTAGCCTACACATATCTACGTACATAGCGTACTTGTGAAAACACAACGGATGTACACATATTTTAAATATTACACACTACATTACGTAGTTAGTAACCGTGTTTTGTGCAGACACATATTATCAATACAAACTGTAGATGGGTCCTACAGATCAACTCGATTAACAAATGGTGTACTCAAGGTATAATTATTGACTAATATCATATACATTTATTTTAAGGACGGGCGGAAAGTAATGTAATACATTTACAACTAATACTTCCATCGTATATGATTAGGACATGGCAGTCTAAACAGCATTGCAACGTTTAGTTTCGGACTGGAACATGATGTACTCGTTGATATAGTCAGGGCCGATCAATTAACAGTTAATAGTCGACCCAGATATAGTGAGTATGCCAATTTATGTACATGTACATACTTGAAAAGTGCATAATGTGCAATGTGTCACCTCGTAATTTGTCAGAAATTGTTATCATTTCCCTGCTGGTATTACTGGTACAAAATGATGCAATTTATGTTAGTAGATTAACACCGGCCGTCACTCTTTCTCATATATATTTAAACGATAATTATCTTCTGACATATGTCATTGTTAACACGAGTGTGTCTAATCATCGTGTGAGCCCGTCTATGTTGATTGGTACCGAAGCTGACCATGACAGGCAGTGTGTGCCAACTGATCCGCATAAACAACACATTTCCTATATAATGGCGGCCAACTTGGATTTTTTGAACATGTAGATATCAAAAAATAGCCTGGTAAACAGGTGGATGCATTATATTTATTAATTATCCGAAGTTGGTTGGCAATTTCCCTTCCTGTATGCGCGGCTGATACATCTAGAGAGAACAATTATATAGAATACATTATATGTCATTTTCAACAAGTACTGCCATCTTGTTTGTGGAACTTACCAAGTGTACACGACAGCCATGATACTTCTAGCACATGTAATGTTCATGATACATATATATGAACGACTTCTGACCGTATTACATCAGAACTAATGTTTGGTACCCACATTGAGAGCACGTCTTTGTCAATTTATATACATATTTTATGAAATTCCGGTAAAATGGCGGCCATCTTGGATTTTCACAAGCTCTGTTCAGGCTTATGTCGATTGTTATATATTCGGTAATGTATTAGCTATTACATAAATTAAGATGCGCCAATATGACCCTTCAAACATTGGTTCTACAATGTAATATATATCCTACGGTAGCCGATGCTTTTTTCACTGGCGGCCATCTTGTTTATGCAAATTAGTGGGCTTAAGCTAATACTTTGAAAAGTCTATCATCAGATCATGCGGAAATATATACAGCATATGTGTATAAACACATTGACACCAGAAATCTTTGGTGCTCACGGATGGTACCGTCAACCATAACGCGCCTAGGGCCTATTATGTTTTAAGAGACCCTCCACCTACTCCTTTAATAAGCCACTTTTGAGCTCATTGTTGCTCTACTATTCTATAGTATGACATGATTGTATTATAATGAAAAGTCTTGTTATTTCATCTAATTCTCGATTAGACGTCGTTTTCGGTTGCCTCCGTTGTTCGTGTGGTTTCTTCTGGTATATTTATCGAAGTCGGAATTCACATTTCTCTGTGCGTCTGAGACGGATTTCCAAATTCGGACGAATCGTCCATCATTTATTGTAGTAAACATCACCTTGCACATTGCCCTGAATGGTAGAAACACAAAAACAAACAAAACAGTTTTACTATATAACTGGTTAGTCAGACTCTCCTACTTTCACTATTCGTAATGGGGCGCGGATAGACCCGAATTTTCTTGGAAATATGATTGCACTATAGGGTTGACAAGTCCATAACACCACACGTAATGTATATTGGCATATTTGTATCACCCACTCCCAGAGGATCAACTAAGCATAAACTATCAGAAAGAGGATGCCAAGGATACTACTTATACGAATTGAGATTTAGACAACTGACACTTTTTGATGCAGTAATTGCACAATTTATACCAAATTAGCTATTTAAAGTCACATATTCAATACCATATCACTATCTACAATCTTAGAAATATATGTATGTGTTCGTTTCGATGGTTATCATTATCTACTGTTATATAAAGACATGTATCTGATGCATGAAGTCATTGGCGTTGTTCTCCTTACATAACTCACATACATTAAAAGGAAGCATGGTGCACGGTTATTCTACAACAATAAAAAAGGTAGGAACATGATGGTCACGGAATCTTCAGAAATGACCCTACTATATGTATGAAAAATAAGATTTACCTGTGACCGTATGGGCGCCGCCATTACTGCAGTGTAAGCAATAGACCACGTAATCCCATACCCTGCAGTTGTGTCCATGGTTGTTGTAAATCAATTAACGGTTTAAACAACATTGACGGTACGTGGTGTTTATACGTGCTCGTATATAGTCACAAGCTCCAAAATAACCCGCGTTCTTAATACAGATTCCTAGAAATTCATATATGAGGTCACTGATATTCTTGTTATCTCTCAGTACAATACAACACTACACTTGTTATATGTTATCTCTCTTGAGATAGCATATTGTGTCACGCAAATTTCTATGGGGGCAGCCATTGATCGTGCTACGCGTAAGCGGAGAGTACCATCAAGAAAATAGTACCCCGTGCCAACTTATGGCGTTTTGGTCTGTCTTGCTTTGTATCTAAAACTCTACATATACTATTCTCCATAGTTTTCACAGTTTTGTGCGCAATGTATCAGTTAAATTATGTAAGATACTAATCAAGACATTTCGTGCGCATGAATACAGCAGCTATTATTTTTAGGTCTCACGGGACAATACGGAGCTAGCAGTAAAATGGGGTGGACGATTTTTTACATATTACTGACCCTGCAAGTTACACCAGTGTGTTTTACCGTTTTACAAAGTTAACTTACCCCACACACCATCCATTTTGTGGAGATAACATATTTCAGTACAGTAACTTTTATTTATTTAATAATGTAGGCCATCAGCCCATAACACGCAACATGCATGTATATGTACATGTAATTATGTCAAAAGCGCCCGTGCATATATTATATAATGCCAGCAAGTGTTTGACAGATTGGAACCAATCACAGAATCCCGACCGGTGTAAAGTTTATTTTTCGCCAAACACATGATCACTCTTAATTATATGCTTGTTGTGAAATTGTGTGTTATAAACAGTTAAAAAGCAGCAGATGCCGATTCAATATATGTTCCTTTAATACATATCTTCAATATGTCTTGGGATTTCAGTATATTGAGTCCGGAGCATTGTTAGAAGCGTGAATGGTATTTCATTGATGGAATGGCGAACACTGCAGATCCTGATCAGACTGTTCGCATGCACAGACTGATCAGGCTCTACACTGGTGACAAGAACCATAAGCCCCATCTCTTCAGTCACAGCCACACATTATGATTGGAGCATCTGAAGTTTGGAGTTGCTATTCTAAAGTAATGTGGCAAATCAAGTTTCGCCTTTTCGCCACGCTAATTATCGTCTCTTCGATAAATTGAGCGAACGAATTGTACCTATGAGAGTGTTCAGATACTGGCTTAAATGGTACAGCACAAAATATATACATATCAAAGATAAACGTCACAGGAAGAAGCATGAAAACTGGTATCTTGCCATAGCCTAACAAGTCACATGACGGTAATGATACATGCATCAACATAGTAACCAATAAATAATCAAAAAACGGTAAAAATCATACTGAGACATAATCGGCCAGTTTACAATACAACCCATACACACATAATTGGCACAGAGTTAGGTGTCCATAAGGAAATTCCCCATGGAAGGTCACATTGCTAGTTACTGTGGGCCGTAGGCTGGTGAAAAGGGCATTACAGCACTCGCAAATGTTGGACATAATTGTTTTATATATATACTTCAGAGATTTAACAGCAAACAGCACAGGCTCTGACCAGAGAGCGCGAATGCCATGTCGGAATGCCCCTTTTCCCCAGTCGGCGGCCCATGTACACACCGGTAAAGGTAAATTTAAAGACATCTGACCTTGACATTGGGCGTAGGGGCCGCCCGGAAAATATGGATGATCATACAGACACATATGACGTTTCAAGTGAATCGGCGAAGCGGTTTCAGAAAAAAAGTGTTCTTAAAAAGATAACCTAAATACAAAAACATTAACCTGACGCACATACATACGGACGTACGACAATGTGCCTATTATATCGCACTGTCCGCAAGCGGGCGCGACGAAAATGAAAAGTGTTTCTAACGTACGCATGTACACACGTACCTGGACTGACTATACGTCCCCATTGACTATCAGCGAGGGGAAAATAAAATTGAGCACATGATAAAGTAATATATACATGAAAACATATATCTTTACTTGGGTCCATCTCTTGTATACTATCGATACTGGCGTCATACATGTACCAATTATCCGGACAATCAGTTTATCGGACAAATGAAAATACCTGTTAAATAAGAGCATTCTTTTGATCCTGTTTTGCAACGAATACATCTAAGTCACGCAGATGCTTCCTGTTTCCATGACAGTTTGTCTGTCACTGCGCATGCGCATACTTTGAGGAGTTTTTCAATACTCTGTTGTGTGAAGTATGCAGACGATACGATGCATTCTTCCAATATCATTTTCAGACTGTTACACAATGTACAATAAAGAGCAGATAGGAAGGAATGCGAAAATGTATCATGATAGAAAAAGAAAGAAGAGCAACTTATCCAAAAACAAATAATAAAAAGAAAACGACAAGTAATAAAGTAAAGGTGTATATTTTCAAGCTCTGTTATTATGTGATATTCAAATATATTCTGGATGGAGGGTGTAGTGAATTTTAGATAGACATATCAGGAATTAATGTGCAAACATGGTATGTGAATTTCACGGCATATAGCAGGTGCGCGTAAAATGGCGGCAAGTCGCAAATGTAAAACGCGTAGTGAATAATTGCTTTTTAAATAACTGACGGCGTCAGCGAGACTCAGTGTAATACCAGGATTACATTGTGTCTTAGTGATCAGTTAACTTTATGGAAGGATATGGTGAGACACATAAGTGTTCATAAAAAGGACAAAGGAACCAAACACCAGAATGGTACGTCCTCTTTAGTCAATGTTTCACCCCCTCCGAACGGCATACTGCAGCAAGATAGCACAATGGCTTCTGTGTCGAATGTGCTGGGGCAAGCTGGTGATGTTTTGTATGGGCCTCAGATGCAACCAGGAAATATGACTTATGTCGGCGTTAATGCAGGGCACGCGCCGCCCGCCCAGACACGTCCGGTGCAGTTTCAACCTGCAACCAACAACAATATTACAGTCAAACGCATCAGCCCGAGCACATAAGTAATACGCAGGCAACCAACAACTGTCAGCAAAACGTACCATACGTACAACAGGGAAATGGGTCTACACCACAAAACGATAATTTACAGTCCATAAGAGATATGCTGTTTAATGTGTCAAGCCGATTAACTAACATCGAGCAGAATCAAAACAGCCGTTTGGGGTCAATCGAAAATCACATGGGTCATATACAGCAGCAAATCAGCCATATTGTTGATATTAAACAAAGTGTATCTCATGTAGAATCCAGCATAACGGTAATGGACAATGAGACATCGGCAATCAAGCGCGCGGTGAGTGATTACGAAATCAGTATGTCGGGTTTGAGCGATATGTGATGTCGATCATGGATTAAGTTCATTGAAGTGTGAAAATGACCGTCTCAGTGGGGCAGTCCTCGATTTGCAATGCAAAGCATTAGCTAATTCATTGTCGTTCGCGGGTATTGAAGAACCCGCATTACAAGCAAGTGCGGAGCCAGAAGACTTGCGGGGTACACTAACCGACTTTCTAAGCGCAGAGTTAGACATTCATGGGGTTGAATTCGAGGATGTTTACAGGCGCGGCAGATACAATAGTTGGCACAGGTACCCGCGTGTAATTGTTGGTAAGTTTAGTAAAAGGTCAGATCGTGAAAAAGTCAGAAAAGTTGTACCTGATAAACTCAAAGACAGACCGAAGTACAGTGTTAGAGAAATATTTCCCCCAGAAATTGAATCGAAGCGAAAATAATATATCCTATTATGAAGCGACTCAAGCAAAATAAAAACAATAGAGTTAACCTGTACCGTGATAAACTGTATGTTAATGGTGTACTGTATGTGCCGTCTGATGCTGAAATTAATTCCCAGCCAAGAACCGAAACATATTCGCGTAATGGTGCTTCAGTCTCAAGAAACTTAAATATATCCGCACACTATGCTCGAAATACATCTATCCAAAGTCGACTCATGGCACAGGCTGGAAATTCCGAAGCCAGCCGACCGGCCACCGGCTGGCAATTTCCGGAGAGTGGTCCTCGGCCACGGAAAAGTGGCTCTACTAATATTTTCCCACAGACGCCTAGGGCGAACAGATTTGACATTCTGGACAATGCAAGTAATACTAACGCGGGTAAACAAAAGGCGCGTTCGCCGTTAGAAGGTGATCAGTCTCTTAAGAAACAGCGAGAAGGCGATGCGTTATCCATGTCCAACTCTCCGGAAGATGCAAATAGGACTCTGTTTGTCGTTCCTGGTACTTCAAGCGATGCTAGTGCAGCTACTCACGATCGATCTGTTTCGGGCCATCATACGTTAGGGATACCAATGTCTACAGCGGCTGCGGGGCACGATCCAGGGCACGATCCCGGGCACACACCGGTGCACGATCTCGGGCACGATCCCGGGCACCACCGTGTGCGCAATCCCGGGCACGATCCGGGGCACGATCCGGGGCACACACCGGGGCACGATCACGGGCACAATCCGAGGCGCAATCCCGGACACGATCCGGGGCACGATCCGGGGCACACACCGGGGCGCGATCCCGGGCACAATCCGGGGCACAATCCGGGGCGCAATCCCGGGCACACACCGGGTCACGATCCCGGAAACAATCCGGGGTACAATCCCGGGCACGATCTGGGGCTCACACTGGGGCACGATCCCAGGCACAATCCGGGGCACAATTCCGGGCGCGACCCGGGGAACAATCCCGGGCACGATCCTGGGCACAATCAGAATACCACAAGAGGGCCACCTACACACACAGATCGTGAATCCAACGCCCCATAGGGGTTCCCAGAGGGTGGATCCAGCATTAACGTGCTAGTCTGGAACTGTAACGGCCTGGCCGAATATAAGCGCAACGATAGTGATTTCTGTAAAATTTTGAATGATAATGACTTGGTGTTTTTGTTAGAATCTTGGACAGACTAAGATAGTGATATTGAGTTGTCTGGTTACACGTGTCATAACTTGTATCGGAAATTTCTAAATAGGCACGCAAAACGTAACAGTGGTGGAATTGTGTTATATGTCAAGGACAACATAAAGCAGGGTGTTAATATTGTCCGATCACATCACGATACTATCGTATGGGCGAAACTTGATGGGCATTTCTTTTCTTTCGACTCTGATGTATATATTTGTGGCGTGTATATGTGGGGTGAAGACTCGCCTGCAGTGAACATTGTAGATACAGATTTATTTGATTTATTACAAGACGATATTGACTATTTCGATCAGTTAGGGCGTGTGTTTATTGCAGGCGACTTTAACGGCAGAGTGGGTAATCGGCTCGACTATATTACACACGATGCCATTAACAGCGTGACGGATGATACTAGCTATGCCCCTGACTTACCACTGGACAGGGTATCAATGGACACATTTAGTAACACCCAAGGGAGCAAACTCCTCCTAGAACTATGTAAATAGTCCACGTTAAGGATAGCTAATGGCAGGCTTGGTACTGATAAAGACAATGGTGTATTCACATACTATTGTAGAAACGGATCGAGTGTGATCTGTTGTTGAAACAAACTGACTTCAAATTAATTCATAACTTTGCAATCAATAAATTTAGTGTGCATAGTGATCACGCATCGGTTAGCTTTTCCTTGCACGTCGGTCGACGGACGATTCATTTGAATGCTCCAACTGGTGAACCACGCACTTTCTACAAATGGAATGATGTACACAGTGCGGAGTTTCGCAGAGTTCTTATTTCTAAATTACCCCATTTGAACGCTATTATAGATAACGTTGGCCCCCATGACAGGAAAAGCGTTACGGATGCGGTATCTGGTTTTGTGAGCATTCTGATGGAGGCTGCTGACCCTCTATTTTCGCACACTCATACACGTACGAATGGTATTTGTGGTAGACCTTGTGTGTATGCTAGTGAATGGTTCGATGCAGAATGCCGTGGTCGTAAGCGGGAATATAAAACTGCGTTGCACTCGTTTAATGCGAACACATGTCACGAGAATAGACTGAATTTGTGTAATAAAAAACTGAACTACAAGAAGCTTTTAAAAATGAAAAAGGGTATATTTGATCGTAACAGAACGAGAAGTATTGAACGCCTAAAACATAAACAGCCGAAAGACTTTTGGAAGCAATTCCGTAAATCCAGTAAAAAGAAAGGCAATGACATTTCGTCTTCAGATTTCCTGGATTATTTCCAAAATGTTGCAACCAATATTTTCACCGTTAGAGAGGAATGTGCCGAGAATTTTAATACGACCCACGACTTCAGTGAACTTGATGAACCAATTTCGGAGGCTGAGGTTTCTAATGCGCTGAAACTGCTCAAACGGGGCGAGGCCTATGCGGGGGACTGTATTTTGAACGATTACTTCATTTGCGCTGGTGATATATTGTTATCACACATAACTGACTTATTCAACATAGTTCTGAATTCGGGGTATTTTCCAGAAAAATACCCCGACCTTAATAATTACAGAGGCATTACGCTAATAAGTTGTTTAGCCAAGCTATTCACAACGGTGTTGAATAAGAGAGTTACGGTGTGGTGTGAAAAATATGAATCTCTGTCAGACGCGCAGTATGGTTTGCATAAGGGGTATTCAACTATCGACGCAATTTACGTGCTTCAAAGCATAGTGGAACATTACCTGAATGTGAACAGACGCCTATACTGCGCATTTGTTGATATGAGGAAAGCCTTCGACTCGGTATATAGGAATGGACTATGGTATAAAATGAATCGCATGGGTATCAACGGTACAATTTTGAGAATATTTAAGGACATGTATACGAGTGTGAAGTCATGCGTAAAGCATTGTAATACATTTTCTGAATTTTTTGAGTGTTCGATCGGACTGAGACAGGGGGGGGGGGGTAACTTCTCCGATCCTATTCGCGCTGTTTCTGGAAGACTTTAAGCTGTATCTTCAACAGAAAGAGAGTTGTGGGCTATCGATCCAAGATATTGTGATAATTCTGTTGTTGTTCGCCGATGACATGGCAATCGTAGGTGAAACATGTGCTGATCTACAAAACAGTTTAGATACATTATACGAGTATTGTCAAAAATGGGGTCTAACCGTCAACACTGATACAACTAAAGTAATGGTGTTTAGAAAACGTGGAGCTACAAGGCGGGATGAAAAGTGGTTTTATAATGACTTTCCTCTACAGTTAGTCAGTGATTTCAACTACCTTGGAACTGTAATTCATTACAACGGATCGTTTTGCCTCAATCAACAGACGCTTTCAGGCAAAGGTCTAAAAGCTATGAATGTGTTATTTCGAAATATAAAGTCGTGTGATTTCTCACCTAAAACATTGTGCCAATTGTTTGACGCCTTCGTGTCCTCTATTATTAACTACGCTTGTGAGGTGTGGGGTAATACTAAGTCGAAGGAACTAGAGCGTATTCATTTAAAGTTTTGCAAAAGGATACTAGGTGTGAAGCTGTCTACCAGTAATGCCGGAGTGTACGGAAAATTGGTGATATACCCGCTGTATATAATTCGCTACCATCGTATTGTTAAATTCTGGTTTAAAGTTTTGTATTCTGAAAATTGCATCATAAAAGCTACGTACTACATTTCACACACTGACTGCGAGGCGGGAAAGACGAATTGGACATCGGGTGTGAAGTCATTATTGTGTCGTCACGGATTTGGAGATGTTTGGGAAAACTCGCTTCGTGTTAACGCTCAAGCTTTCTGCACGAAATTTAAACAAAGACTAGTTGACAACTTTGTGCAAGCATGGTTTGTAGATGTGTGCACAAACAACAAATTAAAATTATACACTAATGTGAAAACGACATTCGGTTATGTCGAATACCTCGGTCTAATATCGCGAAAACATTTGCGCAGTTGACTTACCAAAATACGTCTATCGGCGCACCAACTACGCATTGAAACTGGCCGATATGGTCGTAATCGTGTTACAAGAAACGAAAGGTATTGCACGATATGTGACACACGTGACATTGAAGACGAATACCATTTTGTATGTGTGTGCCCCAGGCATACCGAGCTCCGTATGAGGTATATTCCCGCTTACTATCGCCGTCATTGTAGCATGCATACAATCTTAAACCTTCTTATGACGTCAAACAAAGCACACTTATACAAATTATCTCTGTTTATATACCATGCTGCTAAATTTCGAAGTTTAACAGTAATCAATTGAACTTTATATAGCCATCCTCTATTGCCAGTAGTTATGTATTGCAATGTATGTTTGCTTGTACGTATTTTTTTCTTTGATTTTTTCCTTTTTGTGTGACGAGAAACTGTTGTATAGTTTAAGTCAATAAAATATTCTTCTTCTTCTATATTCTTGCTGTGAAAATGGTAAAGTGTCACTTTTTCTGACAAACAATGAAAGAGAAATGTATCGATGAAGGCCGCCATTGCTGTTTATGTACACTATTGGAAAATTGACCGTTAATACCTATTGTCCATCGATGCAATTGTTCATACATGACTATCCTTGCCCTGCTGAATAGACATTTGAAATCCCCACTGACCGCTCACAAAGAAAAACTACCGAAAGCCATTAATGTCATAAGCGTGGTCATTATACAAACAAGACGGTGTCCAAAATAAAATCTACGGAATACCATACGGGACATTACACTATAAAATGCTCGAGACAACCAAACACTGAGCGGTCAAACGGAGAAACGGAAACGTAGTGATCATTCGAGTACTAGCGTATTAGACAATCGTACTGTGGATGCAAATGGTTGTCAACCAAGTGCGAAATCAAAGAAAAAAATGAAATAATCGTCGAAACCAGAGCCGACGATACACGAATATTTTAACGGCATTACAGATGATAAACACAATAAGAGCGAAGAGCGAAATTAAAGATATTAAACAACAGTTAAAGGAGTTGAATTCGAAAATAAGCAATATAATAAATAAAGTAGACAAATCGGACCAGAAACTAGAACATGTGGTCAGGAAAGATGACGGTTCGCTCAGGAGCCTGCTTCGGGAAATGATGAGTGAAATGAAACAAGAACTATTAAACTCCGTAGTGAATAGGTTGGAACTGTCATAAAGTAGGTTATACCACAGAGATAAAAAAATGATGAATTAAAAACCGAAGTAACACGCCTGGAGAAAGAGGTCACTAAGTAAAATAACGAAAATGAAACCCTAAGTAAGCAGATAGACATAAATGAAGATAAAATGACGAAAATTAAAAATGACACTGAATAGTACAGTCGTATTAATAATATACGCATACATGGAATCGTCCCTGGCAACGCGTTTGAAACAGCAGATGACACAACGAGCGCGGTTATACAAACATTGAATGACAAAATGGGCATACATCTGCGTAAGGAAGACATAGACATGGCACACCGCATGAAGAAATTTGTCAGTGGAAGTCAGGAGGCGATAGTTAGAATACAATCGCGACTAGTCAAGGAAACTATTCTCCGGAACAGGCGCTCACTTCGGGGAACAAGGATATATGTAAAAGAAGACTTAACACAACTAAACCAATAGGTGTTTATGTCCGTGAAGTGCAAAATGCAGGATGAAGTGAGTAGTGTTTTCACGTGAAATGGTACCATAAAATATGTTACGAAAACAAATGAACTGAAAACGGTACAATATCAAGTATACAAAGATTGGCTAGAACTCCCGTGGCCGACGCGAGGTGCACAAGACCCCGACACCAGACAAAGCAACAATAGAGACAGGCTGTGATTGTAATACGATCCCAGCATATATGAACAAATACATTTTATATGTATTTCAAATTACATACACACACATATTAGAAACATAACACACTTACGTAATAGTAAAAATTGAACACTATGTCTGTAGTGCAAGTCTGCCAGCGGTAATATATTACACGATAGGACCAATCCGGAACCGTTTTAACTCAAAACATTGTGCGCACTGCAGCTGTATAAAAACGAACTAGTTGATAAGAAAAATGGCGTCACAAATAACCAAAGACAATGTGAACCTTTATTGAGCAAGTGAGCTCTACTCTGGTATTAATTGCATTAAACCATCTCACTATATTACATGTATCGACTAAGTATTATACAACACAGTGATATATACACTTACTAAAGCTGTGATGACCAGTCATATCTGTATTACATGTTTGCTTTTATTTCGTATTTTCTTCCACTTTCGAAAAAGCAAACATCTGTAAACTATAGTTTTTGTTATGCGCATGTATGATTAGTTTTGTTATAATGTATCAAAGATATGTAAGCTTACATAGACACAACACATATTGATGCACACTTAAAGGAAAACGTTCTACACAGATACTCTTGGCCTTTACATAGCAATGGTATTACACTATATGTCAAAGGCCAAGACTATGAGAAACACAGCAAATGTATGTTGTGTTTTGTTGTTTTATTTCTCATTGTATATTATACAACTTAGTCGACTTTGACCAGCCAGTATACCCTTGCAGTCTGAGCTGGGTCCGCAATGCCGGTTACTCAGCGTTATGCTCACCAGGTAGTACGTTTGGATTGCGAAATTGACAAAATATACTACTAGCGCTAGACGTACATATATATAGTGTATACAAACAAAGTGAACTCTAATCAGCCTGTAAATCCGTGTAGTCTGATCTGCGTACACACTGCTTGTCATTCTATCTTTTTTATATCAGGTAATGCCGTCTGTATCGTGAAATTGGCCAACTATACACTGCTGACTATATAGCATGTGTACAATCGAAATGGACTCCGATCAGCTTGTACATCCGTGCAGTCTGATCTGGGTCCACACTGCTTGCCACTCTGTCTTTTGGTCACCAGGTAATTACATCAGTATCACGAATTTGCCAAATCTATACTGCTAAGTATAGGTCATGTATACAAGCAGAATGAACTAGGACCAGCCTGTACATACATGCAGTCTCAGCTTGGTCCACACTGCTTGTCCCTCTGTCTATTGTTCACCAGGTAATATTAACGTCTGTATCGCGTAATTAGACACATATATATACTGCATATTATATATAACGTATACAATCCAAAAAGACTCCGACCAGCCTGCACGTCAGTGCAGTCTGATCCGGGTCCACACTGCTTGTCACTCTGTAGTTTGTTCACCAGGTAATGCAGTCTATATCGCATCGCATAATTATACAAATATATACTGCAGATTATATATAACGTATACAATTAGAGTAGACTCCGACCAGCCTGTACATCCGTGCAGTCTGATCTGGGTCCACACTGCTTGTCACTCTGTCTTTTGTTCACCAGGTAATACCGTATGTACCGTGAAATTGGCCACAAATATACATTGCTGATTATATATCATGTATAAAATCAGATCGACTCCGACCAACCTGTACATTCGTGCAGTCTGATCTGGGTCAGTCTGTCTTTTGTTCACCAGGTAATACCGTCTGTGTCGCGAAAACTGACCAAATATACACTGCTGATTATATATCATGTATACAATCAGAGTGAATTCGGACCAGCATGTATATCCGTGCAGTCTGGTCTGGATCCATACTGCTTGTCACAACGTCTTTTGTTCACCAGGTAATACCGTATGTACCGTGAAATTGGCCACAAATATACATTGCTGATTATATATCATGTATAAAATCAGATCGACTCCGACCAACCTGTACATTCGTGCAGTCTGATCTGGGTCAGTCTGTCTTTTGTTCACCAGGTAATACCGTCTGTGTCGCGAAAACTGACCAAATATACACTGCTGATTATATATCATGTATACAATCAGAGTGAATTCGGACCAGCATGTATATCCGTGCAGTCTGGTCTGGATCCATACTGCTTGTCACAACGTCTTTTGTTCACCAGGTAATACCGTATGTACCGTGAAATTGGTCACAAATATACATTGCTGATTATATATCATGTATAAAATCAGACCGACTCCGACCAACCTGTACATTCGTGCAGTCTGATCTGGGTCAGTCTGTCTTTTGTTCACCAGGAAATACCGTCTGTGTCGCGAAAACTGACCAAATATACACTGCTGATTATATATCATGTATACAATCAGAGTGAATTCGGACCAGCATGTATATCCGTGCAGTCTGGTCTGGATCCATACTGCTTGTCACAACGTCTTTTGTTCACCAGGTAATACCGTCTTTATCGCGTAATTATACAAATATATACTGCGAAATATATACAATGTATAAAGTCGGAATGGACTCTGACCAGCATGTATATCCGTGCAGTCTGATCTGGGTCCACAACGCTTGTCATTTTGTCTTTGTTTACCAGGTAATACAGTCTATATCGCGAAATTGACCACCAAATATACACTGCTGATTATATATCATGTGTACAATCATAATGGACTCTGATCAGCATGTACATCCGTGCAGTCTGATCTGGGCCCACACTGCTTGTCACTCTGTATTTTGTTCACCAGGTAATAACGTCTGTATCGTGAATATATATCATGTATACAATCAGAATAGACTCCGACCAGCCTGTACAGCCTGCGGAATATATACAATGTATAAAGTCGGAATTGACTCTGACCAGCATGTACATCCGTGCAGTCTGATCTGGGTCCACACCGCTTGTCACTTTGTCTTTGTTTACCAGGTAATACAGTATATATCGCGAAATTGACCAAATATACACTGCTGATTATATATCATGTGTACAATCATAATGGACTCTGACCAGCATGTACATCCGTGCAGTCTGATCTGGGTCCACACTGCTTGTCACTCTGTCTTTTGTTCACCAGGTAATAACGTCTGTATTGTGAATATATATCATGAATATATATCGTGCAGACTGATCTGGGTACACACTGCTTGTCACTCTGCATTTTTCACTGGGTAATACAGTCTGTATCGCAAAATTGGCCAAATATACACTGCTGAGTATATATCATGTGTACAATCAGAATGGACTACGACCAGCCTGTTCATCCATGCAGTCTGATATGGGTACACTGTGCTTGTCACGCAGTGTTACAACAATTTCCTTTTCAAACCGACATAACAATGTCACATGGATCATGATACACATTGTGAATGAGTTTTAATTTAAACCAGGGTTAGCTCAGACCGGGCATCATATACGGTTGAAACCCAGTCTGCTTAACAAGACTAGTGTCGTATAAAACAACATGACATAAAAGTATACATAACCAAAATGAATTTAGAATATTATACAGTAACACTATTATGATAGTAACAATCTTTGACTACACATCTTCTTCCATCCAAATGATAATTTTTGTATAAATATCACTGTGCATTTCCGCTTACACTTTACTTCCCCATTCCACATACACCGCCTATACTCCACCTCCACTCCGATATCCAACAAACCCATATATATGTAAAATATATGTACATTCATGGGCAAAACACACACTTAGTACAAGGCAGTATATACCTCGTAGATGGCTCTATATATTTTAGTTTTGAAAATACTACAGATAACGCATGACCTTTTAAGCTCTGCAGCTTTAATGTGAATGGACTTGGGCACCAATCAAAACGTGCAAAGATGTTTGCGTGGTTTAAACAACACAATGTTTCAGTATGCTTTTTACAAGAACTTCATTGTACACAGGAAATAATAAATAATTAGAAAAAAGAATGGGGCGACGATATTTTCCTGAGCGGAAACAGTTCAAATAGTGTAGGTATCGGTATACTATTAAATTTAAATTGTTCATTTGAAATTATAGATTGTAAAGACATAATACCAGGACGATTACAGGTACTAAACATAAATATATATGATTCAAATGTAGTACTAATAAAATATATACGGACCAAATAATGAATACATAAAATTATTCACAACAGTTGAAAATTTAATTATAGAAAATAATAGTGAAACTGTAATCATTGGAGGAGATTTCAATAATGTTATTGATTTTAATATGGATAAATTAAATGGCAGAATAGATACGAATAAAAAATGCTCTATAAACATTAATGATATTATAAATGAAAACGAACTTCACGACATATACAGGCTCAGACATCCAACTACGAAACGGTTTACTTGGCATTCAAATCATAGACCACCTATTTTTTGCAGGTTAGATTATTTTCTATTAACAGCGAATATATTAAATGCTGTAACACACTGCGATATAATCCCTGGATTATGTGTCTGATCATTCCGCTATCACTTTAAATCTAAACTTATCTAATACTACTAGAGGGCCGGGATACTTTAAACTAAATAATAGTATACTATAACGAGCAGAATTTAAAGAAATAAATAAAATAATCGATTCAGGAAACAGTAAATAACAATATAGGTTGTAATCCCAATACGATGTGGGAACTAATAAAGGGATCTATAAGAAATAATGCAATAAAGTACTCAAGTAAACAAAATAAATGTGAAAAAGAAAAGGAAATAGAGCTAGAAATTAAACGTTTAGAAAACGATTTCGAGGACCACCCAACCAATCAATACACATTAGACAGACTCAATATTGAAAACAATAAGTTGAACGAAATAATCGAAGAAAAAACAAAAGGAATCCTCTTAAGATCAAAAGCTGAATGGGTAGAAGGCTGTGAAAAAAACACAAAGTATTTTTCAAACTTAGAAAAAAAGAAATCTGAACAAAAAAAAAATAAAGCAATTAACAATAAATGGTACATTACAAAATGATCAAACTCTAATACTTGATCATTTAAAACAATACTATATATATAGCGAAAATAAAAATATGGAACATAGTAACAGCAGTTTCTTTAATCACGCCGAACCAAAACTAAATGAAGATCAAAAACAGTCATGTGAAGGTCTCATAAATACATTTGAATGCGACGCAGCAATACAAGAAATGAAAACTATGAAAAGCCCTGAGTCAGATGGTCTAACAGCTGAATTTTACTAACTATATTGGAATGACGTAAAATAACACTACATAAGTTCAATTAACTATTCGTATGCAAATGGATCTTTAACTGAATTTCAAACACAAGGAATAATTACCTTATTGCCAACAAAAGGTAAAAGCACACTTTCAATAAACAATTGGAGATCAATATCACTCCTAAATGTTGATTACAAAATTGCAACCAAAGCTATAAGTAATACCATTAAGAATATTCTGAACTCAGTGATTAACATTATTCAAACTGGCTTTATAAAAGCTCGATATATTGGAGAAAACGTGCGTACACTGATGGAAATAATAAACAAATGAAACAGACACACCTGGACTAATATTTTTTGCTGATTTTTAAAAGGAATTTGATTGTCTGGACCATAAATTTATAATTAAAAGTATGCACAATCTAAATTTTGGTGAATCACTAATACAATGGATATCACTGTTCTATAAGGATGCAAAAAGTTGCATTTCAAATAACGGTCAGTCATTAGTTGTTTTTAAAGTGGAAAAAGGTGTAAGACAAGGTTGACCCTTACCTGCATACATATTTAGTTTATGTATTCAAATATTATCGAGAGAAATCAATCATAATGCAAATGTTACCGGTCTATTCTTAGGTGGTACGGAAATAAAACAAACCCTATTTGCCGACGATGCCAGTTTTACACTTGACGGGTCACAAATATCATTTCAAGAGCTTGTAAAAACGTTAGATAACTTTGCCCTTATATCTGGACTAAAACTAAATAAATCAAAATGTACAAATGTAAAGATAGGCAGATTAAAGCATGACCCAAGCCAATGGTGCAATAACAATATGTATACGTGGTCAAGAGACCATGCATCAATACTAGGAACAATATTCACACACAATGGAGCAAACCTACATGAACTGAATACACTTCCCAAGATAAAGTCATTCCAGCATTGCCTAAATAACTGGAGAAAATGAAACCTATCATCACGATCATTAATTTGCAAAATTACTGTACTAAATACTTTCGCGCTACCAAAACTAATATATCCACTAACTGTGCTTGAAAACCCAGTAACTGAAACAATATAACGGATAAATGATATAATGTATGATTTTCTTTGGGACAGTAAACCAGATAAAATATCACGTAAAACCATAATTCAAAACTATGAACACTGTGGACTGAAAATGATAAATATTCATGCGTTTATCAACTCACTGAAATATTCATGGATAAAACGTTTAAAAGGTATACAAAATCAGTTAAAAATAGCATACAATAACGAGATTAAAAATAAGTCGGTGATATTATATTTAACGGTAATCTTAATAAGAATGACGCAAAGCAATTAGCAAACAGGTATACCTTTTTAAATTAAGTCTGGATCTTGTAGTGCAAAATTTTACTTCCAATATTCAAGTACCAACGTAGCACATGATATGTTATGGCACAACTCTAACCTAAAACTTGAAAGAACCAGTACGATATTTTATAAAGAGTGGTATAACAAAGGTATTATGTACATGAAGCATATATATGAGTTTAGAGTGATTTTAAGGATACATATGAAATAAATGTTGGCGACTTCTTCAAATATTACGCATTGATAGGCAATATTAAAACTGAATGGAAAGTAAAATGAGAACAGAATCGTTAAACAACGAGGTGCCGACATACTTAATAAATAAAACATTATCGTCTAAAAGTATAAATAAAACGTTATACAACAAACAAGTTGAATCATTGAGACTACCACAACTAAAGTGGGTGACAGGTGGGAGCACGCGCTGGGTAATTTAACGATCGGGGGTTCATTCTTACCGGAATCCCGACTGGAGACCTGGTTTGGCCCTCATGTACGTCTTTGACATTTTGTATGTGACAGTTGAATCTGGTTATACCCCTTATGTGAGTATTACGATATTCGTAATCCTATTTTAGGTGAAGGGGCCAAGTGACTTTGGACTTTGGTGTGGTATGGACCTGGCAACAGGTCATGTTATTCTAATTTCACGGCTGAATATAATTGTTCTCGATGTAAATATTCCGTTCTGACACTAATTAATAAACAAACAAACAAAACCACAACTAAAACATGTACGAAAATGGGAGATCGAATTAGACAATGAAGAAATTGAATGGAAATATATATTTTCAATAACGTACAAGTGTGCAATCAGTACAAAACTTAGAGAATTTCAATAAAAATATCTGATGAGAATAATACCACACAATTCGTTTTTGTTTAAATGCAAACTAAAACCATCAAACCTGTGTGAATTTAGCAGCATGAATATAGACTCTAACAAGCACATGTTTTGGGAATGCACCGTCATACAACAAATTTGGACTTACGTAAACCAGTTATTACAAACGAGTAGGCTAGATCATAATCTCAATTTAACATATGAATATATATCATTTTGTAACGCGAAAGTTGCTTGTAAAAAGAAAACAATACTTATTAGTTGTATTATCCTTTTAGCAAAATATTTTATTTTCAGATGCAAATATAGTGAATCACAACCAACATTGAAACACTTTAACGCATATCTTAAACAAACAATAAACATTGAAGAAACTATTGCCACTATGAGAGATAAACTCGAAAATTTTCAATTAAAATGGAATGACTTTATTCAGTAAGCAAACACCTTTTAACAACACTGCCTTTACTAGTATCTTACCATAATTATCAGTATTTCCAAACCACTATACGTTACCTTATAAGATAGTTTTGACCATTCTCACCTTCCGATAATAATAAACCTCCTATCCCAATCCAATAATTCAATAGCCTATATATACCCTTTAACAAAATTAAAACTCATTGTCACAATTAAGGAATGTGACCATGCTCTGACAAATAAGTATTTGTTTTTATGATTGTCAGATCACGGTCTGTTTTATTCTTTACTCATACATGTGTACACTATATTATGTTGACCATGTTAACTATGTGTATGATTGTATGTTATGTATTATATACATGTAACAAAGAGCATTAAAGATTAATAAAAAAATAAAAATAAAACAAAAATGTTTCAAGGCCCAATCGCCCTAAGCCATTTCGGACCCAAGCCATTACACACCATTTCGCACATTTGTAATTCGTGGGTAAAATCGATAGGTGCGAAAACACCAGTGTACGAAACGATCAGAATTTTCTTTATGGGCCTCATTACCGCGGATTTTTCTGCCAAAGTATGAAGAGCTCAATCGAGTGCGCCCATTACGTCATTGCAGAGTTGTTCTGTAAATACAAAAAATTATATAAATTCGATGTTTTCCAAGAAGCGAATGGTGATTTATTTTTCTGCAAACTACACAATGCTGTTTACACTGGTTTTCAGGGGACAACATTATGATTTTAAGGTCAGAATACAAGTCATAAGACGGTAATACATTTGTCCGGATAATTGATTGTCGATCTTAATTTTTGGGCAATCTTACGACTGATGATCTGACCCAATTTTAAGTGAGAAAATGGCACAGTTTGCAAAATTGTTTACATGCGTTGAGAAAGCAAGAACTGACGATTGTTCTGTGAAAATGTAATGCCCGTAGCTGCTATTTTAAGAAAAATATCATAAAAAACTGCCATTTTTGTCCGATAATCTAGAGGATCCCTGTACATATACACGTAATCTCTATATATAGCTCGTAAGCAAATCCATAAAAACTGTCAGTCATGTCACAGTCATTCGGCGCATGCCCCACCGGCACAACCCCATATATATGAACATATATATAGAGTTATACCAATGAACGCGGAATGCCTGTGAGGACATGCAAGGTCAACAAGTGTAAACAGGACATGTACACGTATGAGGTGACACCTGTGTTACCCGTTGTATTGTTATAAATGAAAGACGATAATAAGTTGCTGGAGGTCAATAGGTGAGTCCAAAAATAGGTAAACCAGGTGTATTATCCTATCATAGCCTCGTTATCGTGTATAATAAATACACGATGGAGTGCACGTGCATGCATGTAACTATAATAGTGTATCTTGGTACTCGAAAATAGACATGCTGTGTGGCTCAGTGTTATCGAAGTTGGAGAATATCCACTATTTTGCAGAACTGGTGTTCATTATGTATGGTCGAGAGTTCGAATCTAACAAAACGTATTACTTTCGTCGATATTATTGAGTTATTTTTTATGACTGACTGCTGGAGAGGGAAATATGTGAAACGGCGAGGGTGGTCATTATTGCTGTATATCAATATGACATGATCGGCGAGAACATACTCCCATATTCTTCATGTACTACTGCATGCATGTCAAATGATAGAAAAATGAAATGTGCAATTAGTTATTAGTTTTCTTCAAAGTGAGACTAACTATCTCATGCTTAGTTAACGTAATTTGTAAGATAAACAAATACAAAAATTAAATATATTACAATATAAGCATATACAAATATATCACTTGAACAATTAAGGTTCGAACTCACTACCTACGGCATTGATATCCGTCACTCTAACCCCTCGACTACATAAGGCTTGATGATAAATCTAAAAATCAATATTGAAATGGAATAGTCCGCAGACAATAACTTGCTACTTGGTTACAAACAAACCGGTCATAAACAAAACACAGAATATGTGAGACAGGTAAATATACCCGTGCTTGTATTCCTGATTTTGAGATTTGTCATCAAGTCTTATGTAGTTGAGGGGTTAGAGCGACGGATATTAATGCCGTAGGTAGTGAGTTCGAATCTTAGTCATGTTAGTTGTTCATACATACAAATGGTTATTTGCTTATATTGTATAAAACAAATTGTATATGTGTTGCTCTTACACATTACATTAAGACCGTTAGTCTCACTTTGAATAAAACTAATAACTAAATGCACATTTCATATGTGTCTACATGGAGAATCTGGGAGTATGTTCTCGCCGTTCATGTTATATTGAGGTCATCCAGCAATAGTGATAACCCTCGCCGTTTCACCTATTTCCCTCTCTGGCAACCAGTCATAAAAATAACACAATAATATCGACAAACGTAATGCGTTTTCTGAGGATCGAACTCTCGACCAGACAGAACAAAAAAGTTCTGCAAACGTATGGATATTCTCCTGCTTCTATAGCACTGAGCCACACTATATGTCTAGTTATAACCACCAAGATACACTATTATATTGACATGCATACACGTGCACTCTATCATGTATTTATTATGCACGAAAACGAGGGTATGGTACATGATAATACATATGGTCTATCTATTTTTGAGCTCATCGATAGACCTCCAGCAACTTATTATCGTCTATCATTTATACCTGGCTCACATATTCTGTGTTTTGTTTATGACCGGTTTGTTTGTATACAAGTAGCAAGTTATCGTCTGCGGACTTTTTTACTGTTGATTTCCGATACAGTGACAAGGGTAATGGTCACAGGAGATGCCATGTTGAACCATAATAGGTAAATTAGGTGTGTTAAAAATGCAAAACTGACATTAGCATGACGATGTAGCATGCATGTCACAAATGTTGGCCCGGAATATATTCAAACAACGTTCAGGCATATTCTGAATCAAGCTGTCACTTTTGTTGTTACGTATTCACACCATCATACATCAAGCGCTCATTGATAATACATGCATGAGCAAGTCAATATTAATCGATATCAATTCACCTGTGTTGTATTATCTAATTTATAACATACATGTACTAGCAGTGTTATACATACGTGCACCTCTATTAACCTGGGAACAATACTTACATTTCCTATCTAATGCATGTAGCGCAGTGGTAACCGTTACTTATTTTGTTTAAATATCAATGTTGAGGTTTGTGGGTTCGAAACCAACACTGTGCTATCTTTTTATTTATTGAATTATGTCCCTCACTTCATACATACTCCCAGATATATATCTGCCGTCGTTAATAGGTTTATTTTCTTAAAATTATGTATTGTAACTTACAGAAACATACTGTTGTATTGGTTCAAAAGCTGATTAAGACGTACATTGTATATTTCAATGTCATTTGAATCGCTTTAGTTACATCCATATGTCTGTATTGACAAAATGTATAAGCGCGATCAATGTTTCCCCGCTCTGAGGCGGCGGACATGCAATGTGTGGGGTGTATTTACAGTCAAACATGTTCAGGGGTCGGGAATTAGGAGGTCAAGAACCCCAAGGAGGTGTATATTGACGTCCCCCCGTACTGTTGTTTCTATGGAATACCTACTGGTGAAAATTTTAGAATGTGTCTATATGCCGATTTTGTTTCACATTGTTTGATAGTCGAATATTTATTCAGTAAATGAATTGTGAACACCGTATGCCCTGATCTGACTGCGTGATGTGCATCATGATATGTGACACTGTAAACCCAGAGCACACGTCACAAAGACATGTTTGTTAAATTATATCAAAGGTAGTTCGTGCAAGTGAGAAAACTGTTGAATCTGTTATCATAGTTGTATGAGCAAAACAATAAAATAAAAATAATTTGTCCGGGGCTCGAACTTGCCCAAAAGGAACGTACGTCAAATGAATTTACCTAGCACTCTACCATCTGAGCTGTGGGGACAATAACGCTTACGTTGGCGGACGACTGGGCAATCAAAATGAATCAAATATCGAAACGTTTTACGTTTATCTTGTTTATAAATATGGCATTTATTGTGGTTTTCAATCGCCGGTTTCACCTGTTGGTAATTTAAATTATCTCCTAAGCTATCGGGAGCATGCATTTCAACCTCTGAATTGCTCCAGATAAGGTGTCGATTCGGCCAGCTAAAATGGCTGCAAACGGCTATATCCCTAGAACGCTATAATATACATAGTCCGCTGACGCCGTGACGTCACGTGCCCTTGCAAATTTATCGGAAACCAACAGTATACTGAATACATCTTATTTGGTCACTTTACTATTTCAACTGGTTGACAAAATGTTCCTTACGCCAATAGTCCGTCTAGCGCAGCATAGTATATAATTACCCTAGTCACTAACCCAGTAGCCCACATACACACATGCAATATACGCTTCCCAGATACATGAGCAACATACACTGACAATGTTAAACCTTCCTATAAAAGGCAACGTATACTGATAGTGTAATCCCGTCCCTTTATCCGGGCCGCTCCACTGCTATGTTGGTCGCCAAAGCAATTGTTTTCCATTCACGAATAAAGCATATTCATGACTGAATTACAGTGTAACCCACGACAGGGGACCCCAGGGATTGTGGTTGAGTGAAGAAACACATATTGACTTCATACATAATGTTTGTTTTTAGACATTTGCTTGTAGAAACCCATTCGTACACATTGGTAAAGGCACGTTGATAAATCTGTATAGTTATGGTTTTATTGTGCTGACAATGCAGATCATGATCCGACTGTGTACCTGTGCGGACCGATCCAGGATTACATTGGTCAACAATAGCAACAGTCGAACTTCCCCGAACGGCCACCTCTCTACAATAACACCCTCTGTATAACAGCCGCTGTTTTATATCCTAAATGGATGATTTCCTGTATCTAACCCTTAGTCTGCTGATCACGAAAATTGTCGTCTGCTGTTGATTTGCCTTCATTGTCAATAAAAACATGTTTTGACAGCATTTTAGAACCATTTCCATTGGAAATGATTCTAAAATGTTGCCAAAGCATATTTTTGACGATAATTATCGAAGAAAATAGATAAACAGCGGACGACAAAAATTTTTTCGGCATTAACTTCCCTACAAAAGCCACATCTCTACAACAGCCAATTTGACCATGGGTGGCTATTGTAGAGAGGTTACACTGTACATTTCAGTGTGCGTTTCTAAACAGGTTATGACATAACTCTATCAACTTGAAGGTGACCGACTGGAAGGATTGTAAACAGTGCAGAAACATATCTTAGTGTTTGCGATCCCTGTTTTAATAAGTCATATGGCTAATTGTATGTACACGTTTAGTTGCTCTCCTTTTTTGTTTGTAGGTGCGGCGTATTCTAGATGTGGCCTTATTAATGTTTTGTATATTCGCAGGAACATCTCACTTCAGATCACTTTGGAACATAACACCTAAATCTCTTTCTTGATTAACTATTTCAAGTGTTTGTTCATTTTATTAATTGTATATCAGTGTCGTTCATTGTTTCTTCCGATGTGAAATGATTTGCATTTGCTACACTTGAATTTAAATTCCCATTTCGCTCACCACTCTAACAATGCATCGATATCGTGTTGTATGTTAGTATAGTCTCTGTTATCTTTAAGTTTGCATACAGCTTGAAATCGTCAGCGAATAATTTAACTAAGTTTCTCAGGAAGATCATTTATGAAAATGAGAAACACTGTAGAACAAAGGACGCTGCCCTTATGAATACCTGACAGAACGGCCGCCCATTCTGATTTATCATATTGTATCACTACTCTTTGATTATGGGCTTTGAGAAATTGCTTAATCCACATATACGGTTTACCTCGAATACCATAAGTATGCAATTTCTTCAATAGTCTTTCGTGAGGGACTGTATAAAATGCTTTTCTAAAGTATAGATATATAACGTCTATATTATATGTTCAACTGAGTGGTAACAACATACACTTTGATGCGAAATGAGAAAAAATGCGCCCCTGGTAGTGCCCACTCCTGAACCCGAATTAGTGCTCAAAGTATACTTTGTTAATGTCCATATTATGCTCTGTAATCTTATATTTGACAATGGATTCTGCGATTGTACATTTAACGGACGTAAGGCCATTATAAAATAAATGCTAGATTATCATCTATTTTTATTTTCAAAATGGGGTGAAATTTTATTATATATTTTATATTTTCAGGATATCGGAAATACCGACCATCGACCATCGTTTTGGCATGTTCGGAATGAAAATAATGGCTATACTCTCTAACTCAATAGCAAATGACTATTTATCAATGTCTTTCCTATTTCTCTGAAAATATGTAATTACCATCACATACTCCCAACAAACCACCACGTATTGACAATAAAAACAAAAACAAAACAATTGTTTTTATTGCCAATAAAATAATCGGGCGGGCCTTAATTCTCGCGGCGGGCGGGGATGAGAATCTAAAATTTATTTTACAATGGCCTAAAGCTCACAGGTCTATAGTTTTCCGCCATCTTTGTATTCCCTTTTTTTAAATATTGGTGAAATATTTGCCACCTTCGATAGTGCAGGAAATGAAATCTTGAAATCTACTCCAGTACCGTTCGTAGCTCTGGCTATGGATGGTACGGGAGAACATGGCAATAGTTACTATTCGCAACTACAATAAGGCATGAATTGTGTTTATAACTTTGTCCTTTAATATTGCAAAATGATTAATTTAATATATATATTCCCGAAAACGATTAATTGAGACGAAAGTTGTGCTTTCATTGGTGGTGAAACTAAGCAAAACATTAATATACATCTACAAATAGTTTCAGCAACAAAACATAGCAACATTAGTGACATTTATGTCATTCTGTTGTAAAATTTAAATCAAATGACAAAATTCATAATAAAAAGCCCATGAATGATTGAAACTCCATTACCCCCACCTTTTTACTGTAAAACCCAGCAAGTGGATTTTTTTTTGGCTTCGTATATTACTTTTTTAAACAATATCTAATAGTTGTAATAGTTCATATATTGAATGTTTAATACATTAATTTATAGCTAGCGTACAGATCAGTTAATCAAAATTCAATATGTGAAACTATAACTATCTTATGTTGTGTCCCGCCCCTTTGTGTGCACATGTCTGTTGGAATGTAGCCCCGCTAATAAACATGCTTTTGAAATGCGATATTACTATGTTATTGGCGTTTTGACACCGATATCGATCTGGCAAACGCACTGACATGGTTCACGTCATGGGAAATTACGTCAACAAGGCGGAACATCTGGTTATAAATATAACTTTCTATTTATTGAAATATTTAATGATTAATCTATTAGGTATCACCAAAGCGTCGTAATATGAGATTAATTGAAGATAAATGTTGTGCTTTCACCTGTAGAGAAACCAGGGTAAACAATACAATTTCCTATTAGACCATCAGAAATGAATTTTATTAATCGCTAATTTTGATGAAAAACTTGATTGTAAATTGTATTATCATAAAACAATAGTTTGCCCTAATGTTAAATTCCATAGAAAATTGTTATTTCTCATAAACATGTGGTATAGACATATGAACAAGACTTGCTGATAAAGAACTATGGTATATGTATATGGTAACATGTAGGTGCAAGCTAATTGAGGTGTGGCGATATATGATTGCAAATATCAAACATTGGATTACACATCAAGGACTATCAGACGACAGATCACCATATAAAGGATATTCCATCGTATTTTTTGAATAGCGGGAAATAATACACGAATGTGAGTCAGCTTTCACGTAAGCAACGAGTGACCGCAGCGAACGAGTTGCTTGCTTGGATGCCAATGGACACGAGTGTACTATTTCCGCTATTCAAACATGTACGATGGAATGTCATATTTATCACACTTCCACGGCGGATGAATATGCACATTTAGTCTATTTCAGAGATTATAATCAATGATTTGTGATGAGCGCATGAATAGTTATACAATGACGTGTTTTCCCGCGTGTTTATGTTACGTTGTGTGACGTAAAATGTGACGTCATGTAAACTTTTTGAAATCCAAATTACTCAGCTGTTTCTATGAACCACATATATTTGAGTTCATGTTTGGAATGTGTTCAATCACATTAACAGTCTAGATTAGTCGAGCCCTTTCCAAATTTTCGAATAAATTTATGTTGACTGTAATAGAAATTAAACACTTTGCAAGATAGCTCGTGGTTTCCAAGAAAACAGGCGCTCAAATACGGGTGTTCTCTTCACTGTGTATTATTTGTAAGGAGTTGATTACAGGTTTTCAACATGGTGTCATATTGCCGGTCTGATGCTATATTCTGAATATGGAATCAGACGGGAAACATGCCACCATATTGACTGTGTAGAATCACAATAACTAAACACAATAATGTCTGCATAGCGGGTACTCGTATTGACGTAATGTTTAAACATGGTGCAATATTTGCACACGTATACATGTACACTTATATAATTGCTATAAAGAACAATGTATGCTTTTTAAATAGGACATCAACATTAATCAGATAATTTTATAATGAGATACAAACTATCAAACACAATAACTATAGGTCCGCCACTTTGTGCTGAATGTAATTATTGTAAATGTTATTGCAAACATAGGTTTCCGTTGGTTTCCGATAAATTGGCAGGGGCACGTGATGTCACGTGGTCGGCGGACTGTGTTTCCTTTAGCTTTCTAGGGATGTTGCCGTTTGCAGCCATTGTAGGTGGTCGAATCGACGCCTTATCTAAAGCAAGTTAGAGCTTGAAAAATCGATGCTCTTGATAGCATGGGAGATAATTTAACTTACCAACTGGTTGACTAGTGAAATAGGCGATTGAAAATCACAATAAATGCCATACATTGTATGTGTAAACATAAAATGTTTCGATAGTTGATGCACTGTGATTGTCCAGCCTTGCGCAAGCACAATCAGTATTGTCCCTACAGCTGAGATGGTAGAGGGGTCGGTAAATGCATTTGACCTGCCTTGCTTTAGTGCGAGTTCGAGCTTCGCACAAATCTTTTTTTTTTCGTAACAGATGCAATGTTTTCTCAAATTTTATAAATATTTCAGATTGACAAAAGGCTCCTTGTGACGTGTGAACTGGTTGTACTGTTTTCACAGATCAGGATGCACCTCACGCAGTCAGACCAGGGCAGACGGTGTTCACAATTAACTTACTAAATACATGTTATATATCTATCAAAAAACGTGAAAGAAGACCAATACACGAGGGGAGACTTCTGGGGGCGTAAATATACACATCATCGGGGTTCTTGGCCTCCTATTTCCCGCCCACTGAAAATGTTTAGCTGGCTAAACTCACCCACACGTAGTATGTCCGCCGCACTCAGATGGGGAAGATATTGTTTGCGCCTATACGTCTGGTCCAGACAGACATATGGATGTATCTAAGGCGATTCAAGCGGCATTATGCAATATACAACGTACGTATATTATCAGATTTAGATAAATGTAAAACAAAATGTTTCTATAAGGTACATGTACATTACATAATGTTAATACAATAAACGTATTCATGACGGAAAATATCTGGGACTATAAAGTCAGGGACAACATTGAATTATAAAACAATATATAACAAAGCGGTAGTGTCGAACACACAACCCTTAACGAAAATGTAATTTTAAAATAGTGAACTGTAACGACTACGCTACATGTAACACATAGCAAATACACGTCTTGGTCACAGGTTGATATAGGTGCGATTATGTATAACGATGTTAGTATTTTCTAAAATTAGATAACGAAATCACAGGTGTATTGTATTTGTTCATGCATGCATTTCCCATGGAGTGCTTGACGTTGTTCAATGTGGAAATTCCTGTGACCATGACCACTGTATCGGAAATTAACAGTATTTCGTAATTCGTCATAGATCACATTGTGTTTGTTGTTATTATAATACCGTGCTGACGAGTGCATACTCGTATAACAATAAGCATGCCGTTGTTTATATATAGACATTGGTGTATAAATAAACATGGAATTCCTGTAGGTATTTCCCTGTTTATTATTGCGATATAGTCACGATCGATATATTGCGATTAAGGAAACAGTTTCTCATACTCATGATACTGGAGCAGTGGGTAAACTGG